>JAJLUL010000022.1:8980-37879 GCA_030564325.1 Blastobotrys capitulatus
TTTTTTTTTTTTTTTTTTTTGTTGAAACGCGGATCGATGGGGTGCATTGCATCCATTGAAAAATTTCAATATTTTTTTTTTTAAATTTAACGGAAATGCATTCAATTCTCGATTGATTACCTAAACGCGTTTCATACCCGCTTAAAAGCTCTTTTTGATTTGTATCAAATGTTAATTTCAAGTTTTACAAAATGCACATCTTTAAAATCATATTATTTTTGCACTAGATCTATTATAATCATCAATTTTAATAATAATATATTCTGGGTCTCTATCCCTAGAAAAATCTAGAGCTTAATGAAGTAAACTTTTGATCGATTGGCTGACTAGTTAATCTCAGCTAAATCGATCTAACTTGTGGTATTTCTTTTTATAGTCTAGGCAGCTGAAGCTTAACACGGGCATAATTAATTTAAGGCGTCACGTTAGTATACTGCCTACAAGTAGAACAACTGTACCCACTTATACACCATATAGATTCGATTTCTGGCCTATCTTACGTAGATTTCTAATCTCAATCTTCTTTAAATATACCAGTAACATTTATGAGCTCTACAATCATAAATACGTGTGGGGGGAACAAGTAAAGTTTTAGATCTACAGTAGAACTCTCAGGGGCAGAACTCTGTGCCTGGTATTTGTAGCGGTGGTGAGTTTGTTGTATCCTTATGTTGTGGGTCAACAATAAACCTTTCTATAAATTTGAAAAAAGCGCTGAGTGTACAATTGTACACATTTACAGCTTACTACTTGTAGTTTAAGTACAATCATGATCTGATGTACAAGTACATCAATCGCGCCCAACAAGATCTAAGACAATTACGGATCTGGTAGATGCGGCTTCGGGTTGGTTTTTTTACCCCGCCTAGCTAGGCTTAATTAGTTATCTTCTCGCTCAATGTTTCGCTATCCCGAGACTTGAAAAAGCTCTAAAATATTCATGATACAGAATTCTTGAAATTTTAAAGATTTAAAATTAATAGTTAATTATTTTATAAAGTTTAAATAATATTTGACTTAAATATCGATATAACATGTATAAAATCACAATGGATTAGCCAAAAAATTTTTTTTTCCTATTAATGGTCCTTGAATGGTTTACCTGCCTTAGAAGTAATACAAGATGGTTCACCACAATCAACTCTTTGTCCGTTTTTAGTATCACACATGGTTATAATATATAATTTGTTAATTCGATATGGGTGTAGTATATTTTGAAATAGTGGGAATATATATAGATTTGATTGATAATTATATATTAAGCCCTTTTCCCCTGGAGATACAGGAAATTTCGGCTTATATTTATAGTCATTTTTGTTGATTGTCCCCAGAGTATTTTGTTATTATAAATCTATTTGTAAAAGTGGAGATATTCGGAACAACTAGTGCACATGTATAGATAAATAATCATAATGGTGATACTAAGTATTATCTGTTCATTTTTAATAGCTAGATCAGTCTGTGTTGTTAGATCGATATATTAAGGTAATTATGTCATAAATTATTTTTCGTAAAGCACTAGTTTAGTACACAGTTGACATGTAAGCTCTCAATGATTTTACCCTAAGAACGCTAGTGGAGATTTCTTATTATAAACGGCACTTAAAATATATAAGCTTGAAAAATATGTTATACTTGTATTCATACTACGTTATACTATAATCGATATTATTATGGTGTTAAGTATAATTACTATACTATTAAGATGATAATTGGAACTGGTCGACAACTTTTAATTAGCTAAGATTTGTAATCATTGGGATAGTTTAATAAATTCCCCCCGTCAAGGCTGCAGGTGATCCGATTACTATTTTCATTGATATCTGAATGACAATCCAAATATTATTTTTGAAACTAGGATGGGCTACCTGTGGCTAAAAAATGATCGATCTAGCTAGCTTCTTTTACAAATATTTACTTTGATGTCATATAAAGACTACATACATCTAGATATGGTTTGGAAACCCATTATAGTTCATCCTAAAAAAATGATAAAAATTTTAACATGTATGTAATCTTAATTAAGCTATCCAGGTAGAGGATCAAATAAAAAATATTGCAAAAGTTTTCTAGTTAACGTTATAATATACAATTGACATGGCCGGCCACCAGTGGCGTAATTTCATTACTATAACTAATATTAGTTTATCTGATAGCTAGTTTGAATTATTTTCCACGTGTATTACTACCATGCATACATGTATATATTTGTACACTATATCCCCAACGTATTATATTAAGTCAGTAATCAACATTTGTGGCTAGCGCCTTTTTTTTTGTTCTTATAAAATTCAGTACACCATGCTATTACAAATTATATCTTTAGGGGCCGACTTACAGTAGTATAATTTGAATTGACTCAAAAATGAGATACACTTTTTCGTCTCAATATTACTTAGAGGATATATACATTACATTTAATTTATTATTGTATTTTTATAAAACTTCCCACGTGCGTTGTCTCAATTTAAAACATGTATATATATTTTGATATCTATATCTATATACAGTATATTAGAATCACCATATGATATGTTGTAGCTATATATTAGAAATATAAACGCAGTGGGGATCAGTTACAATCATGAACTAAACAAAACGATATCTAATAATAAAAAGATATATATATTTATAAATAAAAATTACGAAGTATTTTAATTAAATTATAATAACTTTATAAACTAAAGTTGTCCAAATTAGACTTCTAATATAAAACCAAAGATATCAATGATATATCATTGTAATGATCCCCCTTTTCTTGAAAGTGTACACTTCTAATATCTAGTAGAAGTTTTACAACTTTTATCTTCACAATCGACTTTTTCATTTAATGAAGTATACCAGCACATCTTTATCGTTGTAATTCCAGTAGCTATAGTCTTAAAGTTGTATGTTTGTTTATAAATTTGTTTTATTTTGATTTGTATCTAAAGAAAAAGTTCAATAAATTGGTACTTTGGAGCTATATTTATACTTTTCCCATGAACCAAATATTATAACAAATTCAACCGGTATGTAAAAATCAGGATAATTCAACTAAAGTTAACTTCAAACTCCAGGTAATAAGTCAACAAGCTCAACCATTTTTCTTTAGTGCACTTCTAATAATAAAAATAACAAGACTACTCGCCTAAATTCCTGGATCAAATCAGATATTTTTTGACATAATAAAGCACTAATTAATTATTATAAAACTCACATTCATTACTTTTAATTAAATTTAAATTGGGTTTGAATCTTCAATTCGTGCACCTAATTTAGGCTTTGCGATATTCTAGCTAGGAAATTTAATTATAATTATGATATCTCATATGTTTTCAAAATACATATCTCCAAATGTAATTAAAAGATGCAATTAGAATTCTGAATCTTTCGGTTAAATGGCCAAGATAGGATAGTTTAAGAGTCTCACATTCAAAAGATACATGTATAAACTGCCAAAAAAAGACTTCAAATAAGGAATTATACATATATCATTTCATGTACTTTATATAATATCCTATTTCAAGTAAATTATGATGATGTTTAAAAGTCAGTATTTATTGTTCGCGCATGTCTACAAAAAAAAAAAAAAAAAAAAAAAACAAGCATATACTGTATGCATGATTGCAATGATCCAATGAGAAGTTTTACTATATTAATAATACTTAGCAATGCTTAAGCGAGCTAACCACTAAAAAACAAGCAATCCTACAAGTAACCATTCTTTCTTGGTTTCCGTTCAGCCTTACAATAATTATTATTGTTACAACATATAATGTACCATCATCATTGAAATATCCATATGGATGTAAAAGTAAGAAAAAAGTGGTCTGATTCTGGCGTCTTTATTTTGCGTTGCTTGTTTCTATAGATAGATCCAACGCTACTTTCAATCAATTTTATTTTGTGATGATAGTAATGGTACCAACTGGTAAAGAGGGGTTTAGGCTTTTTATAGTGTGTTAGCAATCACTTAAGCTTTATTAGTTCAAGAAGCTTAAGCGCATTATTTTTGACGCTGATGAAACTGCCGAAATATATATCGTGCCAAAAAGAATTTTTTTATACACATGTATTTTCAGGGGGAAAGTATTATAAATGCTTAAGAGAAATTTAACATCCAGATAATAGAGATGCCATTTTACTAAAATACCTGGTGATAAGATCTATAGATCAAATAGTCAAATAAGTTATATCATGATACAATATATGTATATATGGGTTTATTAGACCTATATATATATGCTGCCGCTGCACATGCGGCGGGAACTCTAGTTTTAAATGATTCAATTTAAATCTTGCAATTGATCAGATATCTTGACCTTATCTCGAGCTCTAGCTAGATATCTATATGGATCTATCATTTACGCGATTTTTATATAGCTCTAATGCTGCATAATATTCTATATGATATATATCGACTAACAGCTGGTAATGTATACCTATTTTTGCCATGGATCCATGGGATCTGGATCCCATGGATGCATCTGCTACACATGTATAACCGTCCTGTACAATTATATATCATTTAAGGATATTAATATTTGAACTTTAAGCATCTGTATATACTATAGTAAAATTTAATAACTTTATGGCTATATTAATTTATTTATGGGGTATACCGAGCCCATATATAAGCACATGGGGGTATAAAAGTACTGCTGCCAGTTTTGGAGTTCTTGCACAGGACCTGAGCCATAAAAATATGCAGTATATATATACAGTATCTACAGTACTAACTTACTTGTACAAGTTAGTTGCAACATACAGTATGTATAAGCTTGTATTTATATATGGTACCTATTTAACGAGAAGCATATCTTGAAATATTGAACATATTCAAATGTTAATGTCTACACTACATATACAGTATATGATTACTTACCATTTTAGGACTTTAAAAACAAAATCATAAATTGATGCCCTAGTTTCTAGTGCAAATATCAGGCAAGAGTTACATTAATCTATTACCAATACACATACAAAAAAATAAAAAATAAAAATAAATAAGAAACTATACATTTTTACTACTTATAAAACTATTCACTCTCTATAGAACACTCTAAATCTACTAATCACATCTAGCAACCCAAAAGTCAATCCATTATTTGTCTTGTTATTAATAATCAAATAAATTATAAAATTCCAATAAATAAGGTTCTCTAAAAACAATTTTACTAACAATAGTTTCAAAACTAGAATCAAATTTATCTTTATCAGAATAATCAGCTAATTGAGTTATTTTTTGACAAAAATTATTTGAACCACCAGGGAAACTAGATTTAATTTTATTATACATATCATTTCTTAATTCTGAAAAATTTAATCCAGTAATTTTTTTTAAATTTGGTATAACTGTTGTTGATTGATATATAGATTCATCATATTTGATTTGTAAAGGTCTAATAAATAATAAATATTTTAATAATAATTCTCCAATACACCAAGGTAATTCATGAATTGTTAAAAAAACATGATTATTTTCAAAAAGTAAACTTCTTGGAATTTTTTGATTTGTTTTATTATCAAATGAATCTTTATAAGTAAATAAATAAATATTTTCTAATTTTAATAAATATAATAACATTTCAATAAGTATCAAAACATTTCTTCTTGCTAATTTTGCATTATTTGAATCAATTTTTTTTATATTAATATTTTTTAAATTTGCTTCACATTCAATTGATTCTTCAATTCTAAATAATAATTTATTATAGGTTTGATAACCAACCCAATAATCTTCAAATTCATCTTCATATTCTGAATCATTCCATTCATGATTTTTTAATCTTAATATAACATCTTTATGTAATCCAATTGTACAAATATTTATCCAATGATAACATTCTTTTAAAATATAACCAAATTGTGAACTAAAAAATTTAAGACTTGAAAATGAAGTTGGTGATGATGATAAATTTTCAATATAATTTATTTTACATGATTTATGATAAAAGATTTGATTTTTTTTATGATTAAAATCAGTTGATTTAATTTTTAAAATATCAACTTCATTTGCTTTTTTAAATGGTTGATGAATTTTATAACCGTATTCTATATTTGATTTATCATTATAATCAATCACATGTAATCCAACAGTTAAATCTTCTTTTATAATATTAATCTCTTTATTTGTAATTGAATCTAAAATTGGTTTATAATAATACACTTCTTTGAATTTTTTATTACATGCAACACAACAACTTATATGTTGAAAGATCTCATCTCTTTTCAATAATATAAAACTTGCTCGACATATAGCTCTATTATTTGATTTCAATACTACTATTGATGTATTTTTCAATTCAATTGGTTGATAAAATCTTGAATCATTAGAGGTTAGAAAACAATTTATTTCCCAATCTATATGTGATGTTTTTAAATGGAAGTTAAATGGTGTTTTCTTTGTTGTTTTATAACCACAAGTTCTTAAAGGGCAGTTAAAAATTGATTCATTAGTTTCAATATTTAATTCTAATTCGGATTCTTTTTTATATCTTGATGAATTTTTTTTACTAAATAGACGCGAATTTCGTGCTATTTCTAATTTTTCCACCATTTATTATTTCATTTCCTTCCTTTTATACTGTTCAAAATATGGTTCGATTAGTTTGTAAGGTTTTTTTAGTGATTATCTTTGTTTTTGGCGGTGATAAGTATGTGCTTATTGAAGAAAAAATTTCAAAAAAAATATAAAAAAAAAAAAAGAAAACTTTGAAAAAAAAAAAAAATAAACACGAAAAAATGTTTTTTTTTGGGAAATTAGTTTTCACGTGCTTTTGGGCATTGCACGTGATTATATCAAGCTGCTGCACCTGGATGCTACAGTAGATTTCGGTATACATGTATATCGATATGCGCTAGCTAGGCTCAAGCGCTTACTGATCATTATGGTGTACAACATTGATAAATTGGTTTCTCAAAGAATTGGGAACGAAATTTAGTACTATAGACTAGTAGCAGCTGTATCTAACCTACTGTACAATTGCAACATGTGTTGTATAAATTGCACGTTTCACCTCTTACTTGATATTTGGTAAAATCACTTTCGACATGATTTAAGATCAATTCCAACATCAGAAATTATATTATAATATATAGTTTCCTTGGAAAGTTGATACTGTAATATTATTAATTAATATATATACTAAATAGATCTAGCCAAAGTTATTAATAATAATACACCTCTTTTAATGGCTGATATACACTTAGATGAGGTTACTGTTTTAACATTGTTACAGCATATTTTGTCAGAAAGAAAAAACGAACTTTGCCAATCAACTTCGACAAGATATAGAAAATGTTCAGAATTAATATCTGAGGAATGTAAGTATCCTATATGCGTATTAGCAATCCTACAAACCATTTATATTACTGTACTGTATAATCAGATCAATCTCAGGAGAATTAACGGTCAGATTCTCGACCATTTAAACCACTATCGGGTTGTTGACGTCCTGTACAATTGTATACGTATACGTTAACGTTGTTTAACAAATGTTTTAGAAATTTTACAAAAGTGTATACGTTATATTTTGTTTCTCTCTGACGTCTATTAAAATTTAGAAGTCTCGAATTATTTCTTCATATAGCAATTAAAAAATTTTTTTTTCAAGGAGTGGAAAATTATATGATGCAGCATAGCATACTATGAATAGATGATGACAATATAAAGAAACGGAGTATTAAAGAACAAAAAATAAGTAATGTTTTATTTTAAATTACATAAATTTCCATGATTTAATAACTGTTTTAGTGAATACAATTGTTAATATCAGATATTATGGGTACTACGTTTACTAATGTAGTATCGGTCGAAATTATCCATACGTAATAAGTTTAAATTTTTTCAAGACTTGACTTAAGTGATTAACAATATTACAAACTCTTGAGCTTAAATATACTACATATAACATATATGATATTCATTCAATTTAGGTTATACTGGCCCGGTAACAATTCCAATTTCGAATCACATCATGGTGGATATATATACAATATGATTATCATGCTTATTTAAACAAAGATAAGGTATACACCCGATGTCGATCTATCGTACGTTTTATTTGTAATTAACATTTTGATCTTTCCTTGTGGTAGATCAGTCAGTGTCTCCACATTATATTTTTTCTAACATGTATCTACCATATACTATCACGTACATGTAAATAAGGGTATAATAATTACATTTATATACGAACTGGTGTATATAACATCATATGTGGATACCCTCTTCATTAAGTAAATTTGATGTACCTATTCATGGCATTTTTTATATCTGGACACAAATCCATGATTTTTATAAGAAGAATAACACATATATAAGTAATCACAGTCTAGATTTTTGTGTATCCCAAGTACCAGTGTAGGATACGAAAACACACAAACTATTGATTTTCGTAGATGATCAAACCGGCCAATAAAAACCAAATATCTATTCAAGATCACAAAAGTAAAACAGGGTTCTGACCCATACTTGGTAATAATGACCATCAAACTTGTCACTTACCTTTACAGTAGTATCTCCTGGTGCGTATCCCGATAACATACTAAAACCTTGGATGATACCTATGATATATGCAATTTTTTTATATCGTTAAGTGCCACCTGCGCTGCTATGGTAAAAAACCGTTTTACCATCATACTTCAACTTACAGTTACTAAGTTACTTATAGCAAAGTCTTAGCTTTGTTGTGCGAAATAATTTAAAACAAAACAAAAAAAAAAAATATTTAATTAGTACAGTATAAAAATATTGTGCCAGAAAATATTTAATGGTGACGTCCCCACCTATAGGATACTTTTCCAACCTATAAAATCAACCATGTCATTAATTTTTTTTTATTTTAAATTAATTAAATATTACCGAGAATAGTTGACATCATCAGAGTCTATTAAAGGTCAAAGCTTAAAAGTCTAGAATCTTCAAAAAAGAAGTCACCCTTTCTTTTATAAAAAAAATTGTATATATAAAGTATTTGATATCTCAAAGTTTTTTTTTTTATTTTTTTATATATAATCTTCATCCCAAAAAACTTAGAACTCATTATCAACTATAATAACCAAAAAACAAAGAAAAATGTGCCAATTTGATCCATATACTAGAGAAAAGACTCACGAATGTGGGAATCCAAACTGCCAATATAGAAGAAGAATCGGAACTTATAGCTAATAGCTAATATAATAACTCACACAACTAATCACTCAGAAAATTCCTACTTTCGCTACTAACAAATCCTCCATCTGATGTCAATAAAAAGACCCAGGAGTTTAAGGTACTCTAATTTCACCAGGTATTCACTATAGTTATAATGAAACACGATCGATCTAACACGACTCAAATCTACCATATACATTTATGCATGTGCACTGACTGGTCTATTTATTACTACCCGCTACATCTACAAAGTACACACCAAGTATACGTATTTATGGTGCACTTTATAAGAAAGCATCGATATACAGCAAAAAATTTTGTATCTTTATAAAATATATATTCTATTATGTTATTTATTATTTATTACTTATAAACTATTCAACAGTTTGTTTCCCTAATTGTATAAAATAATTTTTACATTTAGTAAATCTACAAACAAATGATGGTAAATTTATACCATTTAAAACCGCTATCCCACCTTTCCTACCAACGGGAACAAACACAGTTGGTTTTGATCTTTGATAAGGTTTATTTAATTTTGAATTTTCTAATTTCATATCATGAAATAAAACTTGTTTAAAAGTTGGTAATTGTGATTGTTTTAAATCAACTAATGATTGATTACTTAATGCTAAAACATCACCTAAAGCATAAGCATTTGTTGTACCTTCAATTCTAAGAAATAAATCTGTCTTTATATAACCTCTTGAATTTAAAAATTCTTGATTTATAAAACTTGTTTTTGGTTTAATACCTATAGCTGGTATATATAAATCAGTTGTTATACTTGTACCATCTCTAAAAATTAATTCATATTTTGATTTTTTATTTGGTTTATTATCTTGTTCTAATCTAATATTATTTATAACTTTAACACCTAATTTTTTTAATAATTTTTCTGCTTTTAAAGATATTTTTTCATCTAATTGTGATAATGGATGTTTATCACCTGTATATAATGTAACTGATTTTTCTTTATATTTTGATTTAATTTCACCTGCTGTTTCTACTCCTGTTGGACCTCCACCAACAATAACAATATCTTTAGCATCTTTTATTTCTTGTGATATTTCTTTTAAAGAATTTTTTGTATTTATAACTGATGTTGAATATTTAAGTGCTGGAGTTGCAGTACTTGTCCCACTTGCTATAATAATATAATCATATTTAATTTCATGAGAATTTAATATAATTTTTTTTGAATCAAAATCTATTCTCATTACAGTTGAATGAATAAATTTTGCATTTTTATATTTTTCAACATTTGATTTTATATCAAAAAATGTATCTTTTGTTTGATATGGTTCAACAAATAATCTTGGAGCTGCACAATTAAACCAAAATTGATCTGTTTGTGATATTAATGTAATTTCAACATTTTTTAAATCTTTAATTATTTTTAATGCTGCAAATCCTGCAAAACTTCCACCAATTATTGAAACTTTCATTATTATTTTTTTTATATAAATGATTGTTTATAATTATAAAAGGGATTTGTGGTGAATGGTGAAAGGAATGAAATTGGATTTGCTTTATAATATTTATAATTATTAAATTTGAAGTGGTGGGTAGAAAAAAAAAATATTTTTTAAAAATTTAAGCGATGGTTGTTGGTTTTTTCCTTGTTTCACTTATTTCATTACGAGTGGCTTGAGATTGGTTGATATAATCATCACGCATATGACCCCACTGATCTTTTTAATCTATTTAAATAAGCTTAAGCAATCATTTTTTTACATCACCAAAAAAAAAATAAATAAATAAATCTACCGTATTTTTTGTGTCATTTGGTAGCAATTTTGTGTGATCTGATGATGGAAAAAAATCATATCAACAATTAAATATAAATATATTAGATTTTTGTAGTAAATTGTGAGGCTCAAAGTTTTTTTTTCAAGAAAAGCCTCATGCGGCGGGGTTAAGCTTAAAGTTTACATAGATCGTAATGTATGTGATCGATGCCAATGTTTTGGACTCTATATCTATAGGCTACACTATCCCGATACTGGATACAAAATCTATGAATGTGGTATGACGGCTTTTCATGCGGTATTTCCAGCAGAGTTGACTCATACTGTAGTACATAATTCTTTGAACCCATCAATTTTCACATGAAGTTGCGCCCATGTAGCAACTATAGTGTTAATAAGTTGATCGATATACAATAAATTGAACGTACTGTATAGATTATAGTTATATATAGTATATTATAATAGTTTAATTAAAATATTCTCCACCAGTATACATATCTATAGTAAGTACCACACATAAGTTATAAAGGTATATATACTGTATATAGCTGCTTTCAATGCGGCTACATATGAATATATATCTATTCTATTCATGGCCATCTACATGTTGCAACCATATATGGCATATATAAATGTAACTAGCGGGTAGCTATAGAACCAAGAGTATATGAGTCCTGTATGATGTTACTACTGCTACTGTAATTAAATAAAAAGCGTTATAACTAAAAGTTTTATAGATCGGAAATGCCGTAGCTATAGCTCCCACCAGCTTGAGTGGTTTTCAAACTTATACCAGGTACATTCTTCATATGCCAAATCAATTTTAGCCAATTATAATTCTTCAACTCAACAAATATATATCAGGATTAAACAAATCAACAAAAATACCAGAATGAATTTTTTTTAAGCGCTGCTAAATATACCAGTTCAAGATATATTAAACTTTAAATAAACACAAAATCTACAAGTTTAAAAAAAGATTAGGTTCATTAAAGAAACTTTAAACGAATGGTTTAAAGTCCCAAAAGAGAGAATTTTCACACGCACAAAACTTTCGAAAAAAATCGGTACCGGTCGACTCTCCTCAATAATCTTTTTTATTTTTCAGTAACAAAAAATTTGTTACCCCACGATCATACTCATCTTGTGTTAAAAAGAGAAAAAATTTACATGTGAAGTAGTGGTGGTCCCTTTTATTTTTTATCACACTTTTTTTTTCCTAAGTTCATATATATATCATCAACATTGTGCTTTATTTATTGAATACACGGCATATTAGAATTATATAATTCAACTATTCAACTAACAATATAAAGTAGAATAAAAATTAACATAATAAAAGAGTAACGAAGAAACAATTAGATATATAAAATAATGAATAATCAAATGCCTGATGGTAGTGATATCTCACAGTTTTTACCACCACCATCAAATGCACCATCAACTTCTCAATTACAGCAACAACAGCAGCAACAACAACAACAACAATCAAGTGAAATATCATCACCTTTAGTATCAAATAATACAACATCTGCATCTACACCATCATCATCGACATCATCATCATCTACTGCCGTCAAAAGAAAAATGCCATCTGATCAACCAGTTCGAGCTACACGAGTTACAAAACAACCTGGAGAATTATTAACACCAGAAGAAAAGAAAGCTAATCATATTGCATCAGAAAAAAAAAGAAGAGCTGCTATTAGAGTTGGATTTGATAAAATAACTGATTTAGTACCTGATTTGGATGAAGGTCAAGGTAGAAGTGAAGCAATAGTATTAACAAAAAGTATGGAAAAATAACATAACCTTTTTCTAGTTCTCAATTTTTGAAGGTTTTTTTTTATTATCTTTTTTTATCAATTGAGATCCATCCCCATCGGGATGAGCTAAGTTGATCAATGAGAGAAATTAAAAAGCTCAAATAATAAATTATTTCTCGAGAACCAAAAAAAAAAAAAAAAAAACAAGTAGTATTTTACTAACATTATTCTTTCTTATTTTAGGTGTTGATTTTTTACAAAGTTTATTAGAAGAAAATGATAAATTAAAAACAATGGCTGAAGAAAATAATATTCCGGTGGATATTGATACCTCTCGTCGGTATCCTTACTAGTTTTTATTCATTTTTTTTTTTTTTTATTTTATTTCATCATCATGAGTATCAGATTGCAAACATATTTATTTTACTTCCACTCAATTGAATTGGATCATTCGGGTATTTTTATGCCTGTGAATTTTTTTTTTTTTTTTCAAATTGCTTTAGGTATTAAGGTACCAGCCAGCTAGTACCATCACTGTGTTTATTTTATTAAAAGAATTTTTTTTTTTTTAAACTAATCCGATGGGAAATGTCAACTAATTTATACCAGATTACCAATTGCTGAATTTCTATTTGTACGAAAAAGTTTTCAAGTCAATGATTATTTTAAAATCTGTGGGATTGTTAAGAATGAAATTTCTAGGCATTTTTGGGATGATGAAGAAGGAAGGAGTATGATTGATATTTCAATTGTATAATATTATTGAGACTTAATTTCCACCGGCAATTCATTTAAATTATTTTAAGCCTTCAATCCACTTTGAATTCACTAAAGAAATTAGATCCATCGGCATAAATTTGCAATTAGCAGACAAATATACTATAAGCATTCGGTTATAGGTAATATTTAAAGAGTCTAGCTTTTCTAATTTGTTAAACATATTACACAATTTTTTTTTATAGACCAATCTCATTCACATTGTTCTTACAATTGAAGTGCTACATAAAAAATATTGGCTTTTCTCATTTATATATTAATTTGACTGCATAGTCCAAATATTCTGCCATCTGGATTTAAATTAATAGATTAAATATTTTTCGATTTACTGCACCTACCTTACCAGTACTAAATGCAATTATCTGTAAATTAAAATTGTTTCAGAATACGTTTTCTGATGGTCAACAAAACCTACACCTAATAACTTGCAATTTGTTTTAACAGTCCAATAGTTTACAATTGATCCGAACGATCGAATATATATCCCTTGGTGGTGTTTTTGGCCAGTACTTCTATCTATGTAAATTTGTAATATTACAAACATATCCAATTCAAATTCCAACGGTAATATATTTGTCAACAAAAAAGAATAAAAATAAAGTACCCACGTGAATTTCTTAATTAGTACTAAAATCTTTCCATCGGTAAACATCCAAGTTAGAGACGGTTCACATCTCGGTACAACTAAACATTTTATTCATTTTTAGTAGGGAGTCGTTTTTTTGTCCAATAAGGCATCAGCTAAAAGTAATAAGCAAAATTAATCAGCTGGGGAAAAAAATCTGTTAAATATGGTAAACCTCCGGGAAACTAAGTTTTTCCGCCGGTATACCACCATGACTCGCCCAAGTCCGCTTAAGAAAGGAAAGAATCATTTCAAAATTTTCATCATTTTTTTCGAATCATCAAGAAGTTATATCGCTTACCAATTAATTACCTTGGAATATTATTATAATCCCGAAGGCTTTCTTTTTAAAAGTGTAGTAATTGGTATTACAATTAATAACCACTATCGCACTTAAGTAACGACTTTAAATGCAATATCGATTCAACAGGCCCAATATTCCACACAAAAATGTGATCTATAGCTTTAAAACAGAGCTTAACTAAATAAAACAGCCTTCAAAAATCTTATGGCAGCTATTAGATGTAAATTCCAAGCATCATCATCATCATTATCCCCGCAAAAATACCGTTTAAAGTTTTATCTTATGGTGAAAGAGAGAGCATTGCTTTAAGGTTTCTGAGACATATATATACCCAAAAAAAAAATAAAAAAATTAAAAAATCTCAGTACAAAAAAAAACCGTCGGCAAGCGGTCGCAAGCACAGATCAAGGTATAAATACAGCTGCCACCGGATTTATAAATTATACCGCCGCGCAGATATATATATTTCAAAAAACATAATCGATATTATCTTTACAATGATTTATTATAGAGTTATAATACAATAAACTAACCCTTAACTTTTTCATTAATATATAAAGAATCAAATTCGCACTTTTTTTTTTTTTTTAGTCTTTCTCTTTTTAATCAAATTATTTATTTATCAGTCTACTAACAATATATTTCAACAAAAAAAGAAACATTTAAGCAATAATGACACCTCCTATTGCTGTTCCAGTTGAAACTCCGTCGTTAAAATTAGATCAATCATTAGGTCAACGACATTCATTTACAAGTAAATTAGTATTTTATTTAAATGGTAAAAGACAAGAAGTTACAAATGCAGATCCAGAAGATACATTATTGGATTATTTAAGAAAAGAAGGTTTTACAGGTGTTCAAGAAGGTTGTGGTGAAGGTGGTTGTGGTATTTGTACCATTGTTGTTGGAGCTTATGATAAGGATGAAAAGAAGGTCATGTAAGTAATTTATTAAAAAAAAAGAAAAACTAACAAAATTAATAGTTATTCAGCATTAAATGCATGCATTGTTCCTTTAATTGCAGTTGAAGGTAAACATTTAATTACACCAGAAGGATTAGGTACAGCAGAAAATCCTCATAGTATTCAAGAACGAGTTGCATTATTTCATGGTTCACAATGTGGGTTTTGTACTCCAGGTATTACAATGAGTATTTATGCTTTATTAAGAAACAATAATCATCCAAGTGAAGAAGATGTTGCAGAATCATTAGATGGTAATTTATGTCGATGTACTGGTTATTTCCCATTATACAATGCATTAAATACTTTTAGTTGTGGTAAAAAAGGTGGATGTTGTCGAGATAAAAAACCAAAACAACAAGAAGAACAAAAAGTTGTTGGATGTGGTAGAAAAGGTGGTTGTTGTAAAGAAAAACCACAAAATGGTACTGCAAATGGTTCATCAAATGGTGGATGTGGTGATGGTAATAATTTTGTTAAAGCTATTAGTAATGATATTGCAAATGGAGTTGTTAATGGTAATGGTAATACCAATGGTACTGCAAATAACACAGATAGTAATAGTGAAACATGTGGTGCTAATGATTTCAATGAATCAAATGAAATTGATATTAATAAAAAATTCGAAACTACTAATGGATTTAAATATAAACCATACAATAAAAATTCCGAATTAATTTTCCCACCAAAATTAATGAATTATGATTTAAAACCATTATATTTTGGTAATGAAAAAAAAGTTTGGTTTAGACCAGTTACAAAACAACAATTATTAGAAATTAAACATAGTTATCCAGATTGTAAATTAGTTGCTGGTGCATCAGAAATTCAAATTGAAATCAAAATGAAAGCTGCTGATTATAATATTTCAGTTTATGTTAATGATGTTGAAGAAATGAAATTTCATAATTATAAACCAGGTGTTGGTTTAGAAGTTGGTGGTAATATTTCATTAACCAAATTAGAACATTTATGTAAAGATTTGGGTGCAAAAGAAGGTCCAGAATATCAAGTTTATCGAGCAATTGCTGAACAATTAAGTTATTTTGCTGGTAGACAAATTAGAAATGCTGGTACTCCATCAGGTAATATTGCAACTGCATCACCAATTTCAGATTTAAATCCTGTTTTAGTATCAACAGAAGCAGTTTTAACAGTTGAATCAATTGAAGATGGTGTTCAAGAAATTTCAATGAATGAATTTTTCCATGGTTATAGACAAACAAAATTACCAAAGAATGGTATTATTACCAAAATTTTTATTCCAGAAACTAAAAAAAATGAAATTGTTAGATCATATAAACAAGCAAAAAGAAAAGATGATGATATTGCAATTGTTACAACTTGTTTAAGAATTGTTATGGATGATGATTTTAGAATTCAAAAAGCAAAATTAGTATTTGGTGGTGTTGGTCCTTTTACAGTTGCTGCAAAAGAAACTGGTGAATTATTATCTGGTAAATTAATTAGATCAGAAACTCAAAAAGAAATTTTAGAATTAGCAATTGATTCATTATCAAGAGAATTTAATATGCCTTATAGTGTCCCAGGTGGTATGGCAACTTATAGAAGAACATTAATTGCATCATTTTTTTATAAATTTTGGAATGAATTATTAAATTTTGTTGGATTAAATGATGATGTTGATTATGATGCATTTGCAGAAGTTACAAGAAGTTCAAGACCAAAACATTATAGAAGTTTAGAAAATCCTCATGAAGGTGTTCATATGGGTAAAAGTTATCCTCATTTATCATCAATGAAACAAGCAGTTGGTGAAGCAGTTTATGTTGATGATATCCCACCATTTCATAATGAAGGTTTTGCAGTTCAAGTTATGTCAACTAAAGCAAGAGCTAAAATTTTATCAATTGATAATAGTGATGCATTAGATTTACCTGGTGTTATTGGTTGGTGTGATATTAATGATTTACCAAATAAAGAATCTAATTGGTGGTCACCAACTCCAGTTGGATCAGAACCATTTTTTGCTGATGAAGAAGTTTTTTATTCTGGTCAATGTATTGGTTTAATTGTTGCAAAAGATAGAAAAATTGCTGCTGCAGCTGCAAGATTAGTTAAAATTGAATATGAAGATATGGATCATATTGTTACAATTGAAAAAGCAATTGATGAAGAATCATTTTTTGATTATCAACCAAGATGTGTTAAAGGTGATGTTGATTCAGCATTTGAAAATTCAGAATATGTATTTGAAGGTACATCAAGAATTGGTTCACAAGAACATTTTTATTTAGAAACTCAAGGTTGTATTGCAGTTTATGAACCAGAAGATGGTGAAATGAAAATTTATACATCATCACAAAATCCAAATGAAACTCAAATGTTTGCAGCACAAGCAACTGGTGTTCCAATGTCAAGAATTGTTGCAAAAGTTAAAAGATTAGGTGGTGGTTTTGGTGGTAAAGAATCAAGATGTTGTCAATTATCAAGTTTAGCAGCAATTGCATCTAAAAAATTTAAAAAACCAATTAGAATGATTTTAAGTAGAAGTGAAGATATGATGACTGCAGGTCAAAGACATCCATTTGTTATGAAATGGAAAGTTGGTTTAGATAAAGATTATAAATTTACTGCATTAAAAGCAAGATTATATGCAAATGCTGGTTGGTCAATGGATTTAACAAAAGGTGTTATTGAAAGAGCAGTTTTACATTCAGAAAATTGTTATGATTTCCCAAATGCTGATATTCAAGCTTTCCCATGTAAAACTAATATTGCATCAAATACTGCATTTAGAGGTTTTGGTGGTCCTCAAGGTATGTTTATGGCTGAAAGTTATATTTATGAAATTGCTGAAAAATTAAATATTGAACCAGATCATTTAAGAGAAATTAATTATTTAATTCCAAATGTTTCAACTACTCCATATAAACAACAAATTACTGAAGATTTTACTGTTCCAGTTATGACCAAACAAATTAAACAACAATTTAATTATGATCAAGTTAGAAAAGAAGTTGAAGAATTTAATTCAAAACATAAATGGATTAAAAGAGGTTTAGCTCATGTTCCAACTAAATTTGGTGTTTCATTTGGTGCACAATTTTTAAATCGAGCTGGTGCATTAGTTCATATTTATGAAGATGGTTCAGTTTTATTTTCTCATACTGGTGTTGAAATGGGTCAAGGTTTATATCAAAAATGTTTACAAGTTGTTGCTGAAGAATTAGGTGTACCAATTAGTCAATGTTTTATTAGTGAAACATCAACAAATGTTAATGCAAATGGTTCAGCAACTGCTGCTTCTGCATCATCAGATTTATGTTGTTATGCATTAAAAAATGCTTGTGATGAATTAAATGAAAGATTATTACCATTTAGAAAAGAATATCGAGAAAAACATTCAAGTAATAATGATGTTCAATTATTTGATAAAGATGGTGTTTTAAAACCTTTTGGTGAAGATGGTGGTGCAGCTGAAATGAAACATATTGCACATGCAGCATTTTTCCAACGTGTTTGTTTATCAGCATATGGTTGGTATAAAACTCCAGATATTGGTTATATTTGGGGTGCAGAAAATCCTCCACCAGCATTTTTTTATTATACTCAAGGTTCTGCTGCTTCATTAGTTGAAGTTAATACATTAACTGGTGATTGGTCATGTTTAAGAACTGATATTATGATGGATATTGGTAGAACAATTAATCAAGCTATTGATTATGGTCAAATTGAAGGTGCATATGTTCAAGGTCAAGGTTTATTTACAATTGAAGAAAGTTTATGGTTACAAAATGGTGCAATTTTTACTAGAGGTCCTGGTGCTTATAAAATTCCTGGATTTAGAGATGTTCCACAAGAATTTAATGTTAGTCATTTAACTGATAGAGATTTTAATCATTTAAAGACTATTAAAAAATCTAAAGGTATTGGTGAACCACCATTGTTTTTGGGTTCAGTTGTTTATTTTGCATTAAGAGATGCTGTTAATAGTGCAAGAAAAGCTAATAATTTGGGTCCAATGGGTTTTGTTGCTCCAATGACTACTGAAAGAATTAGAAATGCTGTTGGTGATAATTTGGTTAAAAATATTGAACCAACTGAAAATGATAATAAATCATTCTTTTTATATGCATAGGTTTTTATTTTTATTAGGGTAAATAGTTATTTTTTATTAATGAATATAATGAAGTTTTTTTGATTATAATTTTTTGTAAAAATAATGCACTTAATTGTAGAATAGAATTTTTTTTTTTTTAAGGTAATGCAGGATTATATAAATAAAATATGATTAAAATATTAATCAGAATCTTTGATAGATAATAAATAATTGGTTAATTGGTTAATTTTGAATTTTTTTCTTCTAATGATGATGGCATAAAATGCATATAATGACCAGGTTCTTTTTTTAAACATTTAATACATGTTGACATGAATCCAATTTTTACTTTATATTCTAATGATGATAAATCCGTACATTCATTATCATTGGTATTTTGATGATACTGTTGATCATTATTAATTTTTGTATGCTTATTTGATTCTTCTATTTCCGGTGTTGGTTGTTGATTTCTAAGTCGTTTTGTAGGTGAGTTAGTAATAATGCTTGTGGTATTAATATCAATAGCTTGTTCTGTTCTATATAATTCTGATTCTTCGTAATGATCACTATTAGTTCTTTTCATTTTTAATGTATTTTTATTCTATTTTGTAAATGGGCTTGAGTTTAAGTTAGTAGTTGATAGTCTAGTAATTATAATTAATAATAATAATATGAGTAGAATGTGTCTTTATTTTAAAATAAATAAGTTAATAATAAAAAAATCGATATATCGCAATCTTCTGTCAATATATCCCTTATGGTCGTTAATGATATGAATAAATAAATTAGGTTGATGTATTCTAAGGCCAAAATAATAAAATCCAAAAAAGAAACAAATAATAATGATAGATAGAATGATAAAAAATGTGATGAGTAGTATTTCTTGTTTTTTTGATTACCAAAAAAAAAAAAAAAATTAGCCGTGAACCGAGTGGGTTATTATCAATTGGGAAGTTCTTTTTGTTTTTTTTGCTTCAGATAATTTAAAAAAATATAAACAATAAAACTGTACCATCGGGATTCGAAATCAAAAGAATTCATTGTGCTGTGAATTCTTCGGATCCGACCGAATCTGAAGTTGGGAATTTGCTAAAACCCATCATATAATTGTAATTGTAGGTCAGACAAAATCAAATAACGACCAGCATTACCTGCTAATGAAATATAAGTGATCAATGATATACATTCTGGTAAAATAATAGTTTTTGAAATGATTCTTTGATATGGGGTATTATTTTTAAGATTGTTGCTATTAATATATTCCATATAAATGTATACATGGATGTCATGGTAGATGTGAACAAGGGCTAATCATCTATATATAATTAAGTTGCAATCATCATATATAGCTGATATCAATTTAAACCTGATATATATATTATAAATACAGCTGGAATCAATTGTTAATTGGGCTGTAGAAAAAGTATTTATTTGGGTAAACAATCAATATTTTAAAGCTGAGACTTTAAAAAAATTAATTGCATCCTATATATATGATACCAGGTATTCTAATACTATAGTATTGGCATCCATGCATCGCAACCTTGGTTAATTAATTATAACTAAGTTTGATAGTTATATATATCAAAGCCTTTTTTGAACGATTTTGGTTACCGCAAGTCTTTTATATACATTTTTTGCAATTGCCAATTATAAATGATGGTTATAACTGAACCCAATTCGTCATCCATTTCATAAGCCATGGAAATACTCCATTAATTTAAATTTTGATGCATGAAATAGTGCGGGATATATATTATCACTAATATTGCAATTAGTTGACTAATTTAAATGCTTGGTGTTTGTTTGTTTATATTACAATAATTCACACCTTTATATATAACCATTACTACTGGCACATCTTATACAATAATAAATAAACTTAACCAATTACTGTAATGTACTGCCTAACAGAAAGCTATAAATGCCCAGCATTCCACCAAAAATTTCTACATGTGCATCATATACCAATGTAATAGCTCTTAGAGCTGATGATGTAGTGGCCTCAGTTTCTCAATTGCTAAGCATTTTTCAAATTTCGATAATACCAGTATCCAATATTAAGGCAGTGTTCACTCTTGTTATGAGATCAAAAAAGCACAGATCGACGTATTTATCTTTGATTCCCACCTGTTGGGTACCATGGTAAAATTTTTGGACAGCTGGTAGGTACCGCATTATCTGATGATTAATCTGAGCTAAGGAATTGTGGTTACAAAACGTACAATTGTATATTCAGGTACAACCCTATTGTGAACAAAACGCTTTAAAAAAGATAAAGCTTCATTTCGAACTTGAAAGATTTAATTGTTCAGTGTACGGTTTGGTATATCATGGTTCGAAAAATTGTACAAACTTGTAGATCTGATATTGGTTATAATGATTTCTTGAAGGTGTTCTAAGCCTTACCAGCTTGATTAGAATTTTAAGCTGGGCAAATACATGTAGTGCTTTTTTTTCAAGCATTGCTAAGAAAACCTCTCAAGAGAAACAA
This sequence comes from Blastobotrys capitulatus, assembly GCA_030564325.1. Lineage (NCBI taxonomy): Eukaryota > Fungi > Ascomycota > Dipodascomycetes > Dipodascales > Trichomonascaceae > Blastobotrys > Blastobotrys capitulatus. The sequence continues at coordinate 30,865 of JAJLUL010000022.1, forward strand.
GAGGGACAAGAAAGCCTTGAACCGAACAAACTGGCTGTTTTCTAAAAATAGAATCTTTGAAACACCATTTTATAATACCCTGATTATAATTTTTCAAGTTGGAACAGAAGAACAAAAGGCCATATTTCATATTATATTATAATATATATTGTAGGTACAGCTACTATAACCTAAGTTTATGGATAAAGATGTACTTTTAGGTTCAATGTAAAACTTCGTTTAAAAAAGGTCGTATTATTATTTTTTTAAAATTTTATAATTAAGTTATTGCAGTTTTTGTATACAATTACCAGCTCAGGTAATGAATAAAATTTAAAAGTTCAGCTGATTACAATAATTAATTATAGTTTATATTAATCTTTGATGCTTTAAACAATGATCAAGGTACCAATATTCGTAGATAATTTAATATATCCGATTTATATATGTAATATTGTGGAGTGCATTTAATCAAACCACGAGGTTATTGATATACCTATAGGCTTATAATATGATCTATATCGATATTAATGTGAAAATCGCGAGTTACTATCTAGAACTGGATGACGACTTAGTCTCAGTGTGAAATACATCATGATGTACAGTAGCTATAGATAATATTAATATTTTTAAAATTATAAATCGTTTTTTTGGTACCTCAGGTTACCATCAATGATCGATCGATCCTCCTTTTTTCATCATCACCCCTAGCTATCAAAATACGTGTAATTACCTAACAGTATTTTAAAGAAGTATACAAACACTGGAGAAAAATACAAACAAAGTATCAAAATAACAATAATTAAAGCATGTTTTAGCAGTTCTTTTCATACTTGGAATATGATTACATATGTATACATGTATACCAGGTATAGCCTATCAAAAAAACTACATATACCATTATGCGAAATGTCAACTAACGGTTTTTGATATCGACGTAAAGATGTTAAGAAAGTATATTGTCCTAGCAATATATGATTGGATTTTTAATGAATTTGATGGCTGTTCGAATTTGAAATTGTCTACGTAATAGGGGTGTTTTTGCTCTATAGCTATGAGCACACACACAAAGAAACCAAGCACCACTAAATTGTTAACCTGGGAATTTGCAATATTGTGCACTGGTGCTGTTTCATGCATTAAAATTGATGAAAAAATTTCAGTCATATGCATTGAACAGGTTTGAATTCTGCACAGCCAATACCGAATACCGGTATTTATCTAGCAGGATTTTGAACATGAAATGGTAACGACTTTTTAAAAATGCCAATCTACTATCTAAAGACTAACCAAAAATGGCACAAACTAAGGTAACAAGAAAAACTTTAAATCCAAGAAGCCTTCGTATATAACACTTTAATGATAATTTGTAAAACCAATATCATCTTTTTTTTCTATTTCTATATGTCTCAGGTTCAGGTCTAAAAAAAAACTCTTTTTGAATCATCATCCATATTTTATAAATAAATTTTTCTCAAAGAAAAGAAGAGGCTTTGCAAAAATAAAACTCCCCTTTTTTTTTTTGCTCGCTCGCCCAGGTAGACCTAACTAACTAGTAATTAATAAATAATAAATTATAAGCCCCCCGACTTTTTTTTTTTTTTTTATTTTCTCATTGAACACATAATAATTTTTTTTTAACTTTTACATTCTTACTTTTTCAACATTTTGTATAATTTTTTTTGGTTTTTCTATATTTCAACGACAATACAATCAAAACGCGAAATAAAAGGATAAAGGAGATAAAATAGAATCAAGAGATCCAGTTTATTTATTTATTAAAAAAAAGTCTCTTTTCTTATATACCTTTTTTTTTTACTTTCGACATTTAATTATTTATTTCTATTTCGACATATTGTTTTATTTATATATATATACTTGAGAACCATAAAAAAGAATATTAGAACAAAAAAAATTACTTAGAATTATTTATTAAAAAAATACCAATTTAACTACAGTCTTTCGTTTTTTTTTTTTACACATTAACAAATCAAATATACCACAACAAACAAACAATGCTACTATTAAAATTTATAACATTTTTATTATTCAGTATAATAGCAAATGCAGAACGACTTATTAAATCAGAAGCATTATTATCATGTATGAAAGATTCACAATTTACAGCATCAAGTTTTGATGTTAGATTTTTAGCAGATCGTGGGAAAGTTAATTTTGATATTGTTGCAATTTCAACTATTGAAGGTAATGTTGTTGCAAAATTAGAAGTTATTGCTTATGGGATTTCAATTATTACTGAAACTATTGATCCATGTGGTACAGATGCATTGAAAAAAACTTTATGTCCAATTCAAGCAGGTCATTTTGATATTACAAATTCAAGTATTGATGTTGGTAAAGATATTGTAAATCAAATTCCTGGTATTGCATTTGCAATTCCAGATTTGGATGGTAGAGTTAAAGTTCAAGTTTATAAAAGAAATGCAAATGATCCAAAAAATACAAAAGGTCAAAAACCTATTGCATGTGTTGAAGCTACATTATCAAATGGTAAAACAGTTCAAACTAAATATGCTTCATGGGGTATCGGTGCAGTTTGTGCATTTGGTTTAATTACTGCTGGATTAGCATCAGTTGCTGGTTATACTTCAACTGCTGCTCATATTGCTTCAAATGTTGTATCATTATTTTTATATTTTCAATCAGTTGCAATTGTTGTTATGCAAGCAGTTGAAAGATGTCCACCAATTGCTGCTGCATGGGCTGAAAATTTCATGTGGACAATGGGATTAATGAGAGTTAAATTTATGCAAGATATTTTTAATTGGTATGTTCAAGCAACTGGTGGTACTGTTACAAATATTTTACCAAATGCTGAAGTTATATCATTATCAGTTCAAAAAAGAGATTTATCAGGTATTATACCAGATTTTACAAATTGGAAAGATATGGATATTAAAAGAGCTGTATCAAGATCAATTTATAGATCATGGGCTGCAGGAATTGATGTTGGATCAAGAATTTTAAAGAGAGCAAGTGATAGTGATAGTGAACAAACAACAACTGATGTTAATGATCCAGATTTAAGTGCCAAAACTTTAATTTTAAGAGGTATGCAAAGAGTTGCATATTTAACTCATATTGAAATTAGTTCATTATTTTTAACAGGATTAGTATTTTTTTTAATTTTGGGAGTTGTTTTAATGTTATGTTTAGCACTTTGTAAAGGTGTATTGGAATTATTAGCAAGAAGTAATGCTATTAATAATACAAGATTTAGTGATTATAGAAGAGGATGGAGAACTGTTATGAAAGGTGTTTTATTTAGATTAGTTTTGATTGCATTTCCTCAATTATCAGTATTATGTTTATGGGAATTAGTTCAACAAGATTCACCAGCAACTATTGCATTAGCAGTTATTATTTATTTAATTGTGGTTGGAATTTTAGGTTTTGCAAGTTTTAAAGTTATTAGTATTGCTAGAAGATCATTAGCATTACATAAAAATCCGGCTTATATTTTATTTTCAGATCCTTCAGCATTAAATAGATGGGGATTTTTATATATTCAATTTAAAGCAACATCATATTATTTTGTTGTACCAATGTTAATTCATACATTTTGTAAATCATGTTTTATTGCATTTGCACAATCAAGTGGTAAAGCACAAGCAATGGGGATTTTTTTAATTGAATTAGCATGGTTAGTTGCAATTAGTTGGTTAAAACCTTATATGGATAAAAAAACAAATGCTTTAAATATTGCATGTGGTGCAATTAATTTTGTTAATGCATTATTCTTTTTATTTTTTTCACAATTATTTGGACAACCTGATTATGTTAGTGGTGTTATGGGAGTTGTATTTTTTATTTTAAATGCTGTTTTTTCATTAGTTTTATTAATTATGATTATTGTTTCTTGTATTTGGGTATTTGTATCTCATAATCCAGATTCAAGATATCAACCAATGAGAGATGATAGAGAATCTTTTATTAAAGATGCTAATATGAGTGAAAAACAAATGAATACTGAATTGGATGCATTGGGTGCTACTGCAAGAGATGGTTATCATCCAGGTGGTGGAAATGAAATTTATAGAGGAAATGATGATGAATTTGCACAATCAAGATCATCATTAGATGGATTCCCTCAAGCAAGATTACCAAGAAGAAATTCAATGAATAATAATAATAATAGTAATTTGGGTGTTTATCAACAACCAGGTAATTCTTCAAGTGATATGGATTTACATTCTCCTTCAAGAACTGATAGTCCTGGTTTCCCAAGTAATACTCAGTATAAAGGGTATTTCCCAACTCCAACAGATGTTTATGCACCACCATCACGTAGAGAACCTCCTAGGTTTTAAATAAAAATTTTTTCCAAAGTTTTTTGTATTTATGTATTTTATAAATTATTATTCTTTTTTTTATTATTAATTTAATCATGAGGAGGTGTACATAAAGGACTTATTGGTCCAAAAGGTTCAGTGAAACTAGGTGTATGAGTATGAGAAGATGAAGAATCTGAATAATTTTCAATATTAACAAAAGCAATTTTTGTAGTTAATTTATCTAATATCATGAAATCGTTAAAAATTGGCCAACTTTTTGAAAACCAATCATGATATTTTGTTGATAAATTATAAAATAATTCAATATGATTTGATTTCAATTTATCATTATTAGATAAATTTGATAAATTTTGAACTTGATTATATTCAATTAAACATGAAGAACTCATTTTAAAAAATGAAATAATATGAAATTTATGACTTAAAGTATTCATTAAAGGAGTTAAAGATGATGGAGTATAAATAGATAAAACTTTTGATGATAATTTTGCAAAAATTGTTGGTGTTAAAAAATCAAATATTTTATCATTATTATTATTATTAACTATTGGTTTAAAAATAAATAAATATCGAAATAATAATTGACTAACATTTTTTGGTAAGAATCTAATAGTTTTTTTTGATTTTTTTGTAAAAGTATAATTTATTGGACAATCAAAATATCCTTTAATACCAATTAAACTTTTATACCATATAATAGAATCTTTTGTTAATGATAATAATTCATATATTGATATACACCCACCTGATAATGTAATTATTAAAACTGCTATATTAACTTGTAAATTCATAATTTTATAATCATCAATTGTTGTTTTTAATTTTTTATAATTATCAGAAAATTCAATATAATTTCTATATAAAATTATTAATAATTCATCATTAATAAATGGACTTTCAGTATTATTAGGATCTAAAGTTTCAATACCATTATCTTGTGTGATTTTTTTTGTCCATTTTCTAAAATTTACATGATGAGTTAAATATCCATCAAATCCATTAATAAAACATGATATATAACATAAATCTAACTCACATAATCGATCTAATTTTTTACCCCATAATTCCGTAATATAATTTCGTGATTCTTCCAATTTTTTTAAATCATCATCTTTTTTATTATTATTTAAAGTTAATGGAATATATTTCCAATAATAAAGTGATGGTGAATTATCAATAATGTTTTGCATATTTTCAAATCTTTTATCCCATCTTAAAACATATCGATTAAATAATGAAAGTGTTAATGCTCTTGGTCTTAATACTTCCATTGAAGCAGTTAATGGTGTAATACATGTTGTATATGCTAAAATGACATGTCGATATAATAACCTTCTAAAGTAAATTAATTCTTTACTTAAAGTACACTCTAATTCATGTTCAATTAATTTTACTAAATTTGATCTAATAATTTTAACCATTATCTCTTGAATAATTACCAAAACTTCATATGCTTTTGGGAAACTTATTTCAATATCTCGAAATAAAAATTGATTATAATATTTAATTAATAAAGTTTTTGATTTATTTTTTTTAAAAATTGGATATTTTAATTCAATATCATCATCATAAGAACCACAAACATTATTACTAAAACTTTTTAATCTTTCACCAATTTCTTCCATCATTGGAATAGTTTTATTATCTTCAATATCTAAAATTGCCATCAATTCATCATAATTTATTTCATTTTTATTGTTATCATCATTATTAGGTAGATTAATACAAATTCCATTATTTAAATAACAATTTGGTGTTAAATGTAGATCTTTATAAATAATTTTGGCATATTTTGAATGTAATATATGTAATTCTCTTGATAATTGTTTATTTTTATGTTTTGTTAAATCAATTTTTTGTAATTCTTTTGTAAAAACATCTAAATAATCAGCTCTTGCTAATTCACCTTGTAATATTTTACTCATTATTCCAACTCCTAATGAACTAATACAAGGTCCTAATGGTATACCATCAATTGATAAATATTCATCTATACCATTATTCATACAATTTGAATAAAGAACTAAAAAATATACACATGCAGCATCATGAAATTGATCACTTTCAAAAGTTGGATCTGATAAATCATTTAAAATTTTAGTTAATTGTGTTGGAATTTGGTTATTACCAGGATGATTGGGTTTAAGCGCTAATATTGATGAAGGATTTGTATGGATATTTTTAAAAATATCAGTAATATTTTGATCCATTTGTTTAGTTAGGTTATGTTGTTATATAGCATGTAGTTGAATTGTGGTTGTAGCGTTTGTTGAATTAGCTATTCTTTTGTATTAGTAGAGTCTATGTGTATAATGGTGAATTATGGTCATCATGATGGTTATAATCTATGGTCCCAATTGAGTGATATTACACGCGTATATTTTATACTTTATATATTGATAGAATACGTACACGCTTTGATTATAATTAATTGTATCAGCATATATATATGTATCGAGCCGCATTCACTATATATATAATAACCCGCCGCATCTTCTATGTAACAGACACGTTAGCTTTCCTAAACTATAGTAAAACCTAAGATTAAATAGATCTAATCAAACTCTATTTTAATACTATTAATAGTAACACTTCATGGCCACTAACCACATATATATTATAATAGGCCATTATTAATTTGTTTTGAATTATTTCTTGCTCATTGCAATTTCTTCCATCGAATGGTCCATGTTGTCGTGTATTTGTTGAGTTATATTACC
>JAJLUL010000022.1:37979-109139 GCA_030564325.1 Blastobotrys capitulatus
ATCGGCACAACATTTTTTTCTCCTCTTGACACCCAAATCAATTTTTTTTTTTTTTTTTTGGGATTATTAATTTTTTTTTTGATTCATCACAACAAATACAAATCATACAATAATAATAACAAGAAATGGGACAAACATTTGGTAAAGTGTTATCGAAATTATGGGGTGGAGATAAAGAAATTCGAGTTTTAATTCTTGGGTTAGATGGTGCAGGTAAAACAACAATTTTATATAAATTACAAATTGGTGAAGTTGTTTCAACAGTTCCTACAATTGGTTTTAATGTAGAAACATTACATTATAAGAATTTAAAATTTAATGTTTGGGATTTGGGTGGTCAAACAAGTATTAGACCTTATTGGAGATGTTATTATGCAAATTGTAAGTATAAAAAACTCTATAAAGGGTTGTACTATAAAATTATATTATATACCATTAATGATATTAATAAAGTTTATAGACAATTACCCATTAAGACTCCAGGAAGATAAAATACTAACTATATAACCCTAGCTAGTGCGATTATTTTTGTTGTTGATAGTACAGATAAAGAACGAATTGAAACGTGTAAAGATGAATTACATACAATGTTAAAAGAAGATGAATTATCAGAATCAGCATTATTAGTTTTTGCAAATAAACAAGATCAACCTGGTGCTTTAACAGCATCTGAAGTTTCAACTGCATTAGATTTAGTTTCATTAAAAGATCGCAACTGGAGTATTATGGCATGTAGTGCTATTAGAGGTGATGGTTTAAATGAAGGGTTAGATTGGTTAGTTAATGTTATTAATGAAGAACAATAGACTTGCAAAAAAAAAACTCATCATACAAATATTCATCATCAAAACTAATTATTTGATCAAATTTTTATAAAAAAAAAAAGATAATATGATCAAATTTTTATCATTTCTAATGCACAAACTAAATTATTAATACTAACTATTATCCTTAAATTATTATATTTTATGTTTTTTAATGTACTTATTTCCACTCAACTAATAGATTATTTTTTTTTCAACTAACTAAATTATACTTCTCTTTTTATTATGTGTAGGTAGTTCTAAGAAAATGAAGAAGATATATCTGATCTCAATAAATCCAAATCAATATACCCATGATCAAAACGTTTATCTAATTGATCATTATCATCATCAATCAAAACAAAATAATCACCCAAATCTTTCATTACTTGAATTGAACAAAAAAATTTGTATTCAATTGGTGCTGATAGTAAAACTTTATTAACATTAGTTTCTGCCAAATAAACCAATCCATCTAATTTAACCATTGAACCTTTAAATGGTACATAAACACAACTATTAAAAACTTCTCTAGGAAGAAACAAATCATTATATTCTAATAAAATTTCTGATAATAACAATGGTTTAAATTCATTAATTTTTTGAAAAATTTTCTTCAAAATATAACTTAAATTATCACCACTTATAATAAATTTAATTTTTAATAAATTATTAAAACAAGATTTAAAAATTTTTTCAAAAGTTGAAATTTCATTTTTTATATCAATTGTTAAATTAGTTAAAAAATTTAAATTATTAAAAATTATAATATTATTATCATCAATAGAATTATTTTTTTCTAATGGTAATATTAAGCCAATTAATTTTATTTTTTTTAATTTATTATTATTAAAATTTCCAAATTTTAATAAATTTCTCATAAAAATATTATTTCCTTTTAAATATAATGATTCTAAATTTAATAAATTAATTGATTTTGGGGTTTGAGAATATATTATTGATACATGTTCTAATTGTAATGTTTTTAATCTTTTTGGTAAAATATTAATATTAAAACTATTTTCAATTCGAAAATTTTTAATTACTAAATGTTGAATATTTTTTGATATTATTTTTCTAAAAAAATTGGCATTAATATTATTATTTCTATTAATATCTTCTATTAATAATTGTTTTAAATTTTCAAAATTCTTATTCTTTATTTTATAATAACAAGGATTTATATCTTGAATACTTGTTATTAATGTTTTAAATTCAATATTTGGTTCTTCAATTAACATTTCTAGAATATAATCTAATTTCACTTCATAATATTTTTTCAAAATACTATGCAATCTTAATATATCAATTTTCTTTATTCGAATTAATTCACTATAATCAATAAAAATAATTTCATATTTCGTTAATTTGTTAATTGTATATAAAACATTCAAAAAATTTACTATAAAACTAAAATCAATATGTACATCAATCACAATAATTTCTAATCTATTAAAATTACTATAATTTAAAAAAAAATCTTCTAAATCATTATTAAATGTTGTTGATGATGGTATGCTTAATCTTTTTACTGATATAAAACTTAATATATGGTTATTATGATAATTATTCAAAAATCTTTTTAATCTTCCACCTAATTCTATATTTTTATAAATATTTTCTGATAAGATTTCTCTAATTTTTTTACAACTATTTTGAAGATTTACTGAATCATTAGCTGATAAATAATCATATATTGTCGTTAAAATTTCTGGTGGTAATAGATCCATTTGAAGGTATGAATAATACTTTTAAAGAAATAAAAATAGTAGTTTTTATCAAATGGGAGTTCTTGTTGCTTTATATATAATATAAATGTCTGAAAGAGTAGAAACTTAATTAATTAATGTGGTTTTAGATTTTGGTGTAAAAAGTTTAAAATAGCCTTAATCCATAGATCTCAGGATAATTTTAAATGTTGATCCACTGGATTCCAGGGTACGTGCAAGTTGTACAAAGGGTGAAAAAAAAAAAAAAACTTTAAACCTAAATTAAGTTTTTGGTACTTTTATCTTTATCTACCAGCACTGCTACTGTTTTCTTTCTTTTCTCTAGTGGTGGGTCAGCATTAGCTATTGTAGATTATATACAACATGAATAATCTCTCTATTGGGCTTTTTGTATGACTTTAAAATTAATGCTTTAATAATCAAGTTGAACAATCATTTTAGAATTGGGTTAAAAATTTCTGAGAAGATTAAGTAAATTAGTTCTTATATATCGATATAATATAAATTAGTTTGCTCTTATAATATCATATTCATATAGAATATTTTCAACTCTTCAACTATTCAAATCAACTTCAAAAACACAAACCCCCTTTTCAACCTCTAGGTTTATATACTAATATAACTTAGATCCAATCAAAAATTTTATTATTTTTTTTTTTCTTTTTCTTGATCCAAATTCAAATGATATAAATCCCCTTTTCAACCTCTGGGATTATAATTAAACTTATAATAACAAAATACATCTTTCTAAACATAATCCATGTCACCTATCTGCTTATCTTTCATATAGTTTTTATTATTTATTATTTGTTATTTTAATTTTTAGATTTTTTGGATTTTTTTTCTTTTTTTTTTTTTTTTTTTTTTTTTTTTTTTTTTTTTTTTTTTTTTTTTTTTTTTTTTTTTTTTTTTTTTTTTTTTTTTTTTTTTTTTTGCTTCTTCGAGTTTATTTATTTCTGCTTCTATCACTACCTTATTTTTTACTCTCCTACACAATTAAATGATCTAATTAATTCCAAATCAACCCAAAAATAATGAAAATTTCTATGATCATAACGAGTATATTCATATCCATCATAATAATATTCTTGACATTCAGAAGCTAATATTAATAGATCACCTAAAGTTCTAATTAATTCCATATTATCATTTAATTTATATTGTATTGGACTTTTAATACACAATTTTTGCAAATTTGTTTTTGATAAATCTTTAAATAATTTATAATTCCAATCAGATACCTTGAAGTTTCCCAAATTCCGATATGAAAATTGGAATAGTAAACACTCAACTGTACCTGATAAACTTTCAATACAAAATTCACCAAAATTTGATATAACGTCAGAATTTAAATCAACAACTTTGATCACTAATGATTTCAAATGAAGCCCAAATTTGATATACGTCCAAAATGATATGTAATTGGTAGTTATTTGATCATCTGCTGAGGAACGAATCATAAACCCTTCTAGATAGAGCTTTTGAATAGGTGCAAAAGTTTCGGCCGTATATTTTTCACTACTTACTAACCTGTTTTCAGATCTACGACCCAATTCAAACACTTTGAGGTTGGTACAAATTGTTGGACTCATAATGTAGGCTAGACGCCTGTTGGTCTTGACATTATATATTGCTAGATGTTCTAAATTTTTAAAGTTTGGATCATCTTTAGTTGTAGTGAAAGAAACATTTTGTAATAACAAAAATTTAACTGATTTTGGTATGAATTCACAATTAGTATCATTTTCAGTTATACTAATATTTGTTAACTTCAAATATCTAATTGGTAAAAATTTGAATTTTAATAAATACTTTGGAGAAATTTTAGTATCATTATTTGTTGAATCATCTTTCAAAATTAATTCTTCTAATGATGTTAACTGATAAATTTTATTAGAATGGTATTCACTACCAAATCTATCAATAGAAATTGTTAAAGTTTTTAGAATTTTAGGATCATATTCAAAGCAAAATGGTTTATTTGGCCAATTAGTGTTTTGATAAAACTTGCTAAACGTTTTTATTATACATCTTGTTTGTATTATTGCCCTTTGATAGTAGTTTTGATTTAAATTGCAAAAAAAAATTTCTAAAGATTTTCGAATTGTATTTTGTTTTAATTTTGAGAGAAAACTTGAAATGTGATTTGATTTTTTATCATCAAATATTATCACAATTGTTTTGATAGTAGATTTAATTATTGAGACAAATTCCGACAATTGTTGTAACCTATCACTAGCAATTTTAATCGATCTTTGATACTTGTATACTTGTTTTGATAATGAATCATATTTTAAATCTATATATTTGTTTGAAATTTTAATTAATTTTTTTAAAAATTCATGTTCCTCTGAGTAATATACAGTTTCCCATAACAATCCTGATAAACAATTTCTTAAATCCCAACAACTATTATGAAAATTAATTGCATCATTAATTGGTAATATTTTCCAAATATTTACTAAAATTTCTGTTGGTAGTGTAGTTATATTATTGTTTAATGATAACCCCACATTATTTGATTTTTGAGGAAGTTTTGCCATTATTTGACCAGTTTTATACCTATTATTTAATTAAATGTATATATCAATTTAAAGGCTGTTGTGTTTTGGTTGAAATATGTTTTTTTTTAAAAAAAAAGGTTCTAGTTGTGAAATTTCTTTCTTAGATAAAAAAAAAAAAACATTATGTGGCAACATTTGATCATCCGATCCATGGGGTGAATACATGCTCGTTGCTATGGATACCACGATGTCTAAATCTGAATCAGGATCTGAATGATCGAATCTTTATGGGGATCTCAGGCCAGGACCTCTGAATCTTCCAAAAAAAAAGACAATGTGTATCAGTATCAATGATATCTGGGCGTTACGTATAACATCTGATGTAAAGTATACAGCTGCCAACAAGAATCATCCTACCTGCTACCATGGTACTCAAGGACTATAGCTATAGCTCCCTCCCAAATAATACAATATATATATGGATGTATACAACAATATCTAAATAAAAATACCAACCATTTAAATCCTGGTCTAGGTAAAAACCTGGGAATACTGGTGGTCATTTGTAAATCGATAAGGTTTAAACATCCATAAAATCCGATGAGATATTCTAGATAGGTTTGCATATGCTTTAAATATTAAATTAATACCTGGACCAATCTATATATACTGCATATATACTGTGTCAAGAAAAAGTTCACACTTTAAGCTATAGCTATTATAGTATTGTACAGCCTAGTACTTGTAGATTAAAATATTTTTCAAAGAGAAATTAATCAAGGATTTAATAATGACTTTATAAAAATCTTCTACAAACAAATAATGCAACAAACATTGTATTTTAATAAATCAAATTTACATTATATAACGTAAAAATAAAAGAATTGCTCAATATAAAAGATTATAAACCACACCATCATAATTATTCTTTTTGTTTTTCTGATAATCTAATTAAATCTAAATCAATCCAAAAATAATCAAAATTTTTATGATCATAAGGAACATATTCATATCCATCATAAAAACAATCTTTAGATTCAGCAGTAGAGATTAAACTACCTAAAGCTCTAATTAGCTCCATCTTTTGAGCTAAAGGATCTAGAACTCCTTTTAAACTTTTAATACATAATTTTTTTAGTTTCGTTTTTGATAAATTATTAAATAATTCATGATACCAAATAATTTTGCTATAATGTAATGATAAAGGACCAAAGAATTGAAATAGTAAACATTCAACTGTATCTGGTAAACTGTCAACACAAAATTGACCAAACTTTGATACATCATGGAAACCAAAAATTAGACCAAAACTTATAACTATCGATCTTAAATTATAACCAAATTTTATATAAGTCCAAAAAGATATAAATCTGTTGCTAACAATTTGATTATAGTCTGCATTGTGAACTGTACCTCCATATACATATAAATAAAATTTTTGAATACGTGCAAAATTATCAACTGTAAAATTTTTATAACTTTCTAACTTATCTTCATCATCTCTAGCATCAAATTCAAATACTTTAAGATTTTGAAAAATTTGTGAATTCAAATCGTAACTTAAATTTGGTGGTTTGTTATACACTGCTAGATGTTCTAGATTTTTGAAGTTTGAATCGTTTTTGGTTGGAGTAAAAGAAACATTTTCTAGTAACAAGTATCTAACTGAATCTGGTATAAAATTGCAATTGGTATCATTAGTCTCGACGATTTTAATATTTTTTAGTTTCAAATATTTAATTGGTAAAAATTTAATATTTAATAAATATCTTGAAGAAATTCCAGCATCGTTTTTATTTGGTTCATTTTTTAAAACTAATTCTTCTAATGATGTTAACTGATAAATTTTATTTGATTCATATTCACTACCAAATTTATCAATAGAAATTGTTAAAGATTTTAAAATTTCAGGATGATATTTAATAATAAATGGTGTACTTGGAAAAACTTTTTTTTTAATAAACCTTTTTGATAAATCGTTTATTGGTGTTATTGCCATTTGACTGTAACCTTGTGTAAAGTTGTACAAATATATTTCCAAAACTTCATAAATTATTTCAAAATTTGAGATAAAACTTGAATAGAAATAATCTAATTTTTTAGCATCATATATTACCACAAATTTTTTGATATTAGGTTCAATCATTGAGAAAAATTTTAAAAAATGTTGTAAATTATCTTTAATAATTTTAATTGATCTTTGGTATTTGTATGCTTGTTGCTTTAATAAATCATATTTTAAATCTATATAATAGTTTGAAGGTTGAAATACTTGATTTAATGGTTGATGATCATTGGCATAGTATACTGATTGCCATAACAATCCTGATAAACAATTTCTTAAATCCCAACAAGTATTATGGAAATTAAGTGCATCATTAATTGGTAACATTTCCCAAATACATATTAAAATTTCTGTTGGTAATTTATTAAAATTCATGTCATGGTTGTTTAATGATAACTTCATGTTGCTTGGATTTTGATGAAGTTTTGACATTATAATTATTTGTCAATTTAAATTTGTTAGTTGTATTAATGTATGTTATGTTTTCAAAATAATCTTGTACAACAAGCTTGATGAGTTTTGGTTGAATTTTTTTTTTTAAAAAAAAAGTGCTAGTTGAGATAAATTAATCTTTTGAAAAAAAAAGAAAAAAATGACATGCACGCTTGGGTTGATGCATGCATACATGCCCTTCTAGTTGCTATGGAGATCATGAAGGAGATCTGTATCGAATCTCATTTGAATCTTTATCGTATCAATACTCAGATGAAATCTTATACATGTAGCTGTAACTCAGGGGCTGCCTCCCAACAAGAACAAATATACATGTACATACCTGTATATGAAGTTTTGGGATTTGTGTTTGCTCACTGAATAATAACATTGTACATACATATACAATGTAATTGATCATATCATAGATCGATTCTCTATATGCGGGTATTTATAATATCTTTTATAAACTAATTTTCTTTCTCTTCATGCATGCATAAACATTAAGTTAATCTTATACAGGTGTGGTTGTAATCTACCTGCAGGTATATACAATATTTCTTACATTCATTTTTGATATTAGATACTCGAGATCTAAATCTTATTAGAGTCAATTGCTCACAGAAATTATATATATTAGGTGTATAAAGTATCATTAATTAACTAATGACTCTAAAACTGGACATTTAGCTTTATAAAGATATATGCTAGTTTCGGTTGCATACAATTAAAGAGTTATATTAGTATACATGTTCATAAAATGCTTATTAATTCTTTTTTTTTTTTTAAAACTAAACCTTCTAATTATATAACACTACTAATTTCAAATCTGTCATTCTTTTTTGTTATCATCATCATCGTCGTCGTCATCATCATCATCACCATCATAACTTTTATTATCTTCTCTAATCATATCTAAATCAATCCATAAATAATCAAAATATTTATGATCATATCTAACATACTCATATCCATCATAGTACCATTCAATATCTTTTGAAGTTACAGTAATAATATCACCTAAATGTCTCATTAAATCAATATCATTAGTCAAATCATATTCTTTTGAACTTTTTAAACATAATTTTTTTAATTTTGTTGATGCAATTTTACTGAATAAATCATAATTCCAATCAGATCTATTAAATAAATATTTATAAGATTTCTCAAATATGAAAACCATGCAATATATTTCTGATATTAATTGATCTGCACATTTATTGGCAAAGTTAGTAATTCCATTAGTTTCGAGGTCATATAAGATCATAGTAAAAGATTTGAGATTAGGTAGTTTAACGAAATAACCAAAAGAAGCAGTTTCATTTAAAGAATTCTCTTCTAAGATACCACCTGGTTTTATTTTAGAACCAGTAATTGAAACTTTTTCCAAAGTTTTTACCAAGTTGTGCTTATATGAATCCTCGTTTTGGCTCAACTCATGAAGATCAGATATCTCCAATACCTTTAAACCAGGAAATCTACTTCTGCCATATCGAAAATTAATAGTACCAATATTAACTACCGTCACAATATTAGGATAAGATACATTATCAGATTCCCATTTCACACTAACAAGATGTAACTCGGAGACAGTTGATGGAATGAAATTAATATTTTGAGTATTATCAATTGTAAACTGTTTTAATTTTAAAAACTTGATTGGTAACATAGAAAATTTTCTTAAATACCTTGATGAGATTGTTACTGTATCCAGTCCTTCTTCTTCTAAAGTCAACATTTCTAAATTTGTTAAATTATAAAAATCATTTGAAAAATAAAAGTTTTGAATTTTTTTTGATGAAGTTGTTAAGCTTTTTAAAGAATTTGTATAAAATGGTAATTCGAATTTTGTTGAACAATTGATAAATTTTTCTTGATAATCTGTAATCAAGTTTTCAAAATCTGTTTCTGACATCTCATAATAATTATATTCAATCCTGTTTGATCTTGTATCGAAAATATGAACCTGTAAATAAACATGCAATAAATACCTGATATCATCATAAAACTTTATTAAATTGCGTAAGTCACTCGTTATTGTTAAGAAAAGAATCCTAATAGAAGCAAACTGTACAGTTGTTATTTCTGGACAATTAAAGACTGAAAGATCTGATACTTGATCTATATCACACCTAATCCATCTTTTTTTAATCAATCGTTGTACAGGTGATGACTTATCAATTTTGGATATATCTAAATATGAACTGGGGTTAAAGAAAGAATCCAAGCCGTTACCAAGTTCAAACAATTCCCATAATGATGTTCCTAAAGTATTCCTTAATAATTTGCATGTATTATGAAAATTGATGGCATCATTTGTAGATAACTGGTTCCATATTAGTTTTAATAATTCAGTTGGTAATGATAAAATGGAGATTTGGTTTTCATTTTCGTTTTCACTGAGGCTCATGATTTAGTTATAATTTTTTTTTTTTTTATTTATTGTTTATTGCGGATTTGATTTGATTTGAATTTGGCTAGTAATAAAGAAAATAAAAATGAGAAATGTATATAATAGAGTTGAATGATTAAGTTTCTTTTCAATAGTAGTCTTATTATCAACCTATTCTAAGTGTAGCTGGTACATGTGTTGTTTAGTCTGCTAATGGTAGAATAGATCTACTATTGAAGAAGATGATTTGTAGTAATGAAAAATTTCTCTTTGAAAAAAAAGAAAACAAATAAATAATTACCACCAAAAGTTTGATACGCTCCCGATCCGACGTGCACAACCATTAGACAACATAACACAGAGTCAAAAAGTTTATCTATTTTAAATACCGTTGTACTTGTACGTGAAGAATTCTGTAAATGAAAAATAAAATGATCTAATTAACTCAAAATTATGAAAACTTTTATGATCATAATCAAAATATTCATATCCATCATGAAAATATTCACTCTATTTTGACAAATGTCGTTCAAAATTTGGAAGAATTGTAAATTTCAGTTGTAAAAAAAAGGGGCTGGGCCTATTAGTGTGAATTACTTTAGCGGACTCCCGCGGCGCGAGCAACTTTACAATTCAGGGGAAACAAGTCACTGGATTCTCAGTAAAGTCCTTAAGCCAAAAATTTATACAAACTGCTGTATGTAAATCTATAAAAGCGATCTTGTACCCCATATATATTTTATTATTTACTACATGCATAAGACAAGATGGGTTTTATTTAAATTAATAACCACATGGACACAACAAAATTATGGACTACTACTAAATTCTATTAAGTAGTACTCAAGCTATATGGCATCAATTAATTAATTAATTAAAACACACTTATATAGCACACTTACGCCAGAATCTCTCTATATACATATAAAAGCTGCACAAATAAACAGATTGATGTTCTCGAAAAAAGACTATTTAAAAGAGTGTGAGTATATTTTTTGAAAAGATATATAACAAAATAAATAATAATAGCTTAAACTAGGTAACTAAATAATAATAATTGATATTTAAATTCTTTTTTTTTTTTCTTTTTTTGAAAAGTTTGGAATATTGATAACCAATATTAAAACAACTAAGCTTTGATCTTACATTGATCCATACCTCGTTTCAATTGCTTAACATAATTCTTGTAAGCTTGAGAGGAACAGATTTTTTTACATTCAGCAACTTTTTGTCTAAATTGAGAATTTTTTTTACATAAACAATTTTGATCTGCTTTTTTACCACCTCGTTGACATTTATCATAATTAGTTAAAGCAGTTTTACATGCTTTATCACATTGCCAATTACCACTACCATTTTGATTACCATTTTGGTTATTGTTATGGTTGTTGTTGTTGTTATTGTTGTTATTGTTGTTATTATGATGTTGATTGGAATCATGTTGATTTTGATGGTTTTGTTGACCTTGTTGTTCTGGTAATGCTTCAGCTTCAGCATTTGGAGATGCAGCAGCTTGGATTGCAACAGCAGAGATAATAGCAGTTAAAATAAATTTGATAGCAACCATTCTTTTTTATTTCAGGATTTGATGTAGTAGTAGTTAAGAAGATAAATGGTGGTTAGAGTTAGTGAGAAGTAATAGTAGAGTATGAAGTTTAAATTGATGTATTCGATATAGAGAATATATTAAATTTACAGAAGGAATTGGTCTTCTTTATATACTTTTTTTTTATCAATTTTTATTTTGATGCTACTCGGTATGTTATGGTTTTATTTGAAATGGCTTGTTTTATTTAGTCTTCTTGGAAGCAAGTGGTTGAGTTACTAATTAGTGTAACTATATATACAGTACTGAATTTG
The DNA here is from genome assembly GCA_030564325.1 of Blastobotrys capitulatus. Taxonomy (NCBI): domain Eukaryota; kingdom Fungi; phylum Ascomycota; class Dipodascomycetes; order Dipodascales; family Trichomonascaceae; genus Blastobotrys; species Blastobotrys capitulatus. The sequence continues at coordinate 49,766 of JAJLUL010000022.1, forward strand.
TCTCATGTTATTAAACAATAATAATTTAAAAAAATGGAGATATCTTATTTATAAAAATAGATAATATTTTAAAACGCGTATGATATATCAGATATGTATGTATACTAGAGCTGATACAGGTACTGTTTTATATATCGGTTTCCGATTATATATCCCTAGTATCCATTAGTGTTTCAAAGGTTATAAATGTATATAATATCGTAATCATCCAATTAAAATGTTTATAAACTATTTCCGAAGCAAATAACTTTCTTGCCATGGTTATAATTAGGACACCAATAGTGACAGTATTTTGGAGGGCTACTTACACAACTACCTAAACTTTAAAAAGTAGACTGCCAATCACCTGTTAACTGGCAGATCTATTCTGTCAGTTATAAGTAAATGTGCCAGCTTTTTTAAGTCAAAGTTCATTTAATTTTTTCGATAAATCCGAAAGGTCTATATGTAACAAAAAAAAAAAAAAATTGGTTCATTTCTAATTGCGTATTTTAAGAATTATAATTAAATCATGAGAATAGTAACGTGTTAATTTCTAATATTTATGGGTAATATAACCTATAGAGCATTAATTTTTTAGTGAAAGTCAACCAGCAAAATATCAATTTTTTGTAGTTCTAATCAGACATTTAGAGATTCATATACCTGTTATATGTATCAATGTATAATGTTTGATGTTAGAAGATGAATTCACGGATTATTAATAACGCACGACACGTCGCTTATCGATCTAGTGTCTTCTTGGCGACGTAGATATTGATATACTTCAAGCTATAGATATAGAGAAATCACAAACATTGCCAAGATTGAATTAACTATAGCTATAGATTTTATTAATATGGGGAATACTTCTAGAAGGTTAAAATGCCTCAATCAACATGTGGTACTGTAATATCCCAATGGCAGTGTATCTAAATATATCTATCCAATGATTATAAATATATATACTGTGTATATAAGGTTACTTTTGACGTACCACGGCCGCGGTAAGTTGTAAATTTAGCAATCAAAGTCAAATATATGTTAAAAATATATTTATAATTAACACTCAATTGATTGAATTACAAATATCAGGATATTCTTAATATACTGTAGTTACCAAGTATTTCTGGCTTTCTCCGTTGATACAATGATAATTGAAAATACTAGGTACTGGGCTGTAAAAACTAACACAGTATTTACCCATTGTTAAAAACATATCTCTGTTTAGATTTATAACAATGTTATTAATATCATTTAATTGCTAAATAGTACCCTGGCATATCCGGATATACATTGAAAATAACTCTAAAAATTTGTACCCTGACATCCTTTTTTGTAATATATTAATAATATCATGCATCTGCTATGTACGTATCAGTTTTTTTTTGTTTTGTTTTTTTCTTTTCTTTTTCAACAAGTTTAAACTCAATTACTACCTGGTATCATTTGCACTGTATTGCCAATTGAAACAAAGTCAATTCAAAGCTACGGGTATTTTCAAACCAATGATAATATATCCATCTAAAGTCGTATACAAATGAGTATATTTAGAATCATGGTACCACTATTTCAATCAACCAGGTATCAAAAGTTTTTACCATAAAAAAAAAAAAAAAAAACTCGGATATAACCTATTATTTAAAGTTTGAGACATTTTTTGTTTTTTTTTTATCCGTCTTGAGCTATTATATTATATATTACCACTCAGGTACATTTGTATTTGACATACAGATGTAATTTAAATTCTTATAACATTTTAAACCAATGGTCTACAAAAGTATTATGATATTTTTTACCGGATAGACATATACTATTAAACTGGACGTCTACTTCATTCTGAATAAAACTAGTATACTGGGTTTTTTGATACGGGTACCATGAATTTAATAGTTTAAACTAGCTGTTGCTATGGTATTTTGAAGATTTTTTCCATACATATATAGAATCTATGCTCTTTTGGCACTTATGTTATATTTTATACAATTTATACATATAGTATATATGTTTGGTATATGTATACTATATATCGAATACATTTTTTTTACATGTATAGCCACTTCTGCTGCAATAGCTGCAACTAGCTACTTGTTCTATATCATGATCAAAATCTTAAGCATTATAACTAGATATACATGTATATATATACATGTATATATATACATGTATATTAAATAATAGGACCAGTATACATATATACAAATTGTAAAATGTCAGAAGATTGGATACTTGGAATCAGATATCAACTATACAGTACTCGCGTATATACAGTATATTGTTATCTAATTATACTACTTGTTATAATTTAATACGTACTTATTACAATAAAGCTAATAGTTTGACCGAACGTGGCTAATAACCTAATACATATAGCTGGTTTAAATTGTACATACATGAATACATGTATTTAGTGTAAACAATTAAAGTAGAACTGTAATGCTATATAAGCTCTACACGTCGTGTATCATGCATATGAAAACATTAATCAATTAATTAATTAATAAACCATCTCAGAGTATATGGTTTCATTATATAGTATATAATAAGTACTTTCAAACGTTCATTACTATTGCTTTTTACGCGCTATAGTGTTGAAATTAATTCACGAAACTCGCTAGAGTGCGGCTTATGTTTTAAATCTACCGATCGATCTTGCCTGGTAACGGGTACCCAGGACTAGTAGCTATCCCGATAAGATAGATGTTTATAATTCTACAACTTTTCTAAAAAAAAATCTACAAAAAAGACAATTAGAAATAATAATAATTTTTTTTTTTTTTCAATGCAAAAACGAAAATGCTAATAATATATTTTTTTTAAAATCGAATTAAACTATACATATAAAAATCAAAAAACAAATTAAAAGTTTTTTTTAAAAAAATAATTTATAATCTTGGTTGACCTCTTGGAGATCGTTTTAAAGTTTCTTCTCTTAATCGTTTAGATAAATCTGATGAAACTTTATTGAACATAGCAAAGACTTGATCTTGAATTTCTGGTCTAGCAGCTTTCAAATGAACAGCAATGTTATAAACCAAATTATCTTGTTGACCTGGTTGTTTACCCAAAACATTCCATAAACCAGTAGCTTGAGCAAAATCACCTTTAGATTCATCAGCAGACCAATGGAATGCAGTAACTGAACCAACCCATTTTTCATGTTTAGATGAAGCAGTTGATAAAGTCTTCATTTCTTGTTTATAATTTAATGGTTGAGTTGATGATGGATAATTTGGAGTAGCACCATAGTTATCCATTGCCATCTTACCAGCTCGTTGATAAGGATTATATGGACATTGTGGTTTGTTAACTGGTAATTGTTGATAATTAACACCTAATCTATATCGTTGAGTATCAGAGTATGAGAATAATCTTGATTGTAAAACTGGATCAGCTGATGGTTCCCAACCTGGAACAGTATGTGCTGGAGAGAATGCTGCTTGTTCAACTTCATTGAAATAGTTTTGAGGATTTCTATTTAATGTTAATTTACCAAATCTTTTTAATGGATAATCAGCATGTGGCCAAACTTTAGTTAAATCGAAAACAGAGAATCTAGTTTCCTTTTCAGCTTGTTCAGGACTCATGATTTGGTAAAAACAGGTCCAAGAAGGACAATCACCTTTAGCAATTGATTCAAATAAATCTTGTTGAGCATGATCTGGGTTTTCAGAAGATAATTTACCAGCTTCATCATTGGTTAAATTTTTGATACCTTGATCAGAGATCATGTGAATTTGAACATAGTTAAATGAACCATCTGCTTTAACCCATTTATAAGTATGACCAGAATAACCATTCATGTGTCGATAATCGGCTGGAGTACCTCGATCAGAGAATAAATGTAATAATTGATGACATGCTTCTTGATTTTGAACTAAATAATCCCAAAACATATTAGCATCTTTTAAATTAGTTTCTGGATTTCGTTTTTGAGTATGAATGAACAATGGGAATTTGGTTGGATTTCTAATAAAGAAAATTGGAGTGTTGTTGTAGACCCAATCTAAATTACCTTCTTCAGTATAAAATTTAGTTGAAAAACCTCGAGGATCTCGAGCCGCATCGGCAGAACCCATTTCACCACCGACAGTTGAAAATCGAGTGAAAGTTTCAGTCTTTTTACCAACGTGAGATAAGAATTTAGCAGAAGTTAAATGACTAACATCATCAGTAACTTCAAAAGTACCATAAGCACCGGAACCTTTAGCGTGAACAACACTATTTTATTTGTTAGTATATTAATCTTTTTTCACATGGAATTTTTTTTTTTATTATTAATAAAAGTTTAAGCCGCACAATATTCATCAAACCTAAATCGATCTCCGATCTAGAATCTTTTTTTTTACTAATAATGCATATTGTAATTTGTTTAAACTTTTATATTATTTTTTTTGATAATTTTAATTATAATAATAAACATACCGTTCTGGGATTCTTTCTCGGTCGAAATGTGATAATAAATCAATTAAATGGTGATCTTGGACCAACAAAGGAGATGGACCTTCACCAACAGCTTGACTGTGATATGGTGAAAAAACTGGACAACCGTTAGCAGTAGTGTAAGTTGGCATTTTCTTGTCTTGAGACATGATATTCTTCTATTATTGAACTAAAATTAAAATAAAAAAGTTGAAAAAGAAAGAAAGAAAAAATGGAGTTTAAAATCTGAGAGGGGGGGATTTACCGTTATTTATATATTAGATTTGGATTGAAGATTATTGGAGAGTTTGCTTTTTTCTTTTTTTTTTCTAAAATTTTCATTATTTACTTAAAATGGGGGGCGCGGGGTACATCAAAAATTATTTTTTCTTTATTAATTAACATGTGTGTGGGTTATGAAATTTTTTTTTTTTTTTTTCAAGCTTTAATTGTCCTTAGTTCTTTCTTATAGAAATCTATAACTCAGATTATTCCCCGTGTTTGATTATTTTGAAAGCTCGGATAGAATTTCCAGGAACGTGAATAAAATCTACCTACTATGATTACTCTAAACATTGCTTAGATTTCATATCATCAAAAATATGATTAATATACTATAGAATAGACCAACGAACTATTAAAGTCTATTTAATACCAGCACGTACGCCACCAGTATCTTTATTTAGTATATGGTAAAAATGTAGAAAAAAATAACACTGTTTATTAACCTTTGGAATAGAGAAATATAATGTCGGACAACACCGAAAGGCCGCCATTATTTTCTTGTCTTAGGCAGTTTGTATCAGTCTTATCACAGCTTAAACCAGGTTGATTATATTAATATTAAAAGGGCTCATAGTCTGTAAGATGGCGGATGAGCGATGGATTGATATATGATGAATAATGGAAAAGCTATGATTTATTTCTGTCTAGACTTTTTTTTTACTTTTTGATGATTATGTGGTAATTATCTAAATTATGATTGGTTGTTTCAGGTGGCCCCCTTCCTTTAAGCCTTTATAGAATATTTCGAAACCGTTAATGTCGTATATTTGGCTCTACATTTTATTATTATTGTATATTTGATGCCCAACGGTTTTAACTTTTTTTTTCAAGCAGTGAAATTTCGGTCGGCTGCGATATAACTTTTATTTTTTTTTAATAAACACATTAGAGAAGCTAGCATTCGAGCCTCTAAGCTTTATTGTTTACTCTGGTTGTTTGATGATTTATATCATACAGTAGTTAAGAAATTTGTGATTAAAAGAAAATCTAATTGTTTATAAGATTACCATATCTTTTTGACATGACGAAAAAAAAATATAAAACTCTGGAGTATCGATCTGTGATTTTTTAACACTTAAGCCCAGATTTTACTTTATTAAGTACCAAAGAAGGTAGTTTTTACCCCTTACAGTCATATTTAATACCAGTAACTTCAGTCAGATCTTGTTAAATATTAAATTTAAATTGGTTGTTATCATATACATTTTGATGAGTCGGGACCCTTTTTCGATTAATAATATTTGGTAATAACATCTAAGCTGGATCGTAAAAAGTTATGGCTGGGTTAAGGGCTAATTTAAGCTGATAGATTACTGTAAATTTATGTACTGCTAATTAATTTCGCTGTGTTAATTACACACGTACTTGTACAGTATACCTGGTACAGAGGATCAGCAAGTTTAGAGAAAAATGTGGGGTAAAAATTCCTCCGACTCTTATTAGCACTATTGATTTTCAGTCTAGTGACACCAACAAACCTAACAAATGCCATAGATACTGAATTGATATACAAGTAGTATCAGATATAAAGCAATTATAGGAGAGTCTACAGTAGTAACTTTGATACAATAAATTCAATAACAGATTTGAAGTCACTATAACCATCAGACGTAGACCGGTCCTGAACAACTGAAACTAACTAGAAATACTTCATGGAATTTTAATCTAGGGAGCTTTTTAGTCTTATTCAGTATACACCAGATCAACCACAGAAAATGCTGCAATTAAGCTACATTATTGTATATTCCATCAGAGATTGTTTATATTATTTTATTGTCCAATTCTAGCTCTAGACTGATACGGAAGATTAAAATTTACGCTAGGATTGATCGATATAATACCAATGGTATTTAATGCACTACCTGGTATATGTGGGGACTCGATATCATAACAATTAATAGGCTGAAATTGATCATCAACAAATTGATGATAAGCAATTCTACTACAATATATTGTTGGTAGATTTTGTTCCTTATATGTCAAATAAACTGTGGAGAATGGCATTATAATACAGTATATATCAGGTATTTGACGACTAGATTAATTGTATGATCCTAAACCCAGTCTAACCTACCAGCAACAGTAATATTGGGTTCCGAATAATAAACCAATTTAAATTATTACCTTGAAAATTTCAAATCACCTCGTAATCAGCCGTGCATAAACATTTTAGTAGCTATTTTTTGAGCGGCTTAAAATTACCGCGGTTAATTAATTAATTTACGCTTTGAAACTTAAGCAATTGTTGTTTTAAAAACTTTATCATTGCCGAACCGGTCCCGGCAATAAGAACCAATAGACATAATTTTATTGCACCTTTTAGAATTCATACCGAGAAATTATCGCCTATAATAATTTATAACTAATTGTTTCTTCTTATCAACATACATTTACAGTATGATACAACAGTATAATCTAGAATATTTGAAGCTTTAGGTACTGTAATGGATAATTAATATAGGATTTTTATAAATAGATCCCTGGCTAAAATGTATACTGATGAGATGTCAAGGGTCCCTTAAATATATATACATGTATTGTGCTTGAAATATTTAAATGAATTTACAATAGCGCTAGCGAGCTTGAATTCGTTAACAGCATTAATAAATTTATAATTAAATATTATCGTATATATATGCAAGTAGAGGATATCCAATATATATATCAAATGTGCCTGGTCATATATAACTTCGACAAATTTTAATAAACACGTATATTAAAACGAGTATATACTGTACCACATATCGTATATATTTAATCCATATCTATATATACAGCTATTACACATATATGCTATAGTACAAAAATTGACTATAGATATATATATAACTTACAATCAGTGCACATGATCAAAGAGACTATATATAAGTATTTTATATTGTCCATTTTTAAATTTGAGTAGCATGCACAGAGAAACGCGTCAATTGATTAATTAAATTGAAGAGCGCTCAACAAATCGCTAGACCTGCAGCGCAAGTATACTATAAATTATAAGCTAGCTAGTACTCAGACATCACAGACATCACTACCAATACATGAATTTATCGATCCACCATGATTGCATGCTTGCAATTAATTAACATTCTTCCAACTAAAACTTCAATGAAAATCCACAATTGAGCATTGATAAATTTAAACACAACTATAAAGACAATTTAATAGAAAAAGAGAATATTTTTATAGTAAAACTAATTGTATAAATATAAATATATAGTACTACATCAAAAGATTGTTAAATCCTATCTAACCTACTGTTAATGCTCTTCTATTATCATGATTTGGATGATCTCTTCTATCACTTACCAATAAATTACTTAAATCATATTTTAATAACCCACCTCTACTAGCAGTATACCATTTATTAAATCTTAAAATATCCAAATCAAAAGTTTGATTATATAAATGACCATCCAAAAAAGTATATTTACCTAATAATTCAGATTTATCAACATTTTGAATTAAATTTAATTCTAATAATTGACCAATTTTCCATACCCAACCTTCCCAAGTTAAATAAACTTGTTCTAATTGAGGACATGTTGAGGTATAAGCAAATAAAATATCCATAATATCACCTTTATTTGTACAAATCCATAATTTTTTTAAACTTTTTGAACAACTCATTGCTAATCTTTTATTATCATTAAAAGATTGGTAAGGATCATATTCCATTGATAAAAATTCCAAATCCCAATTAGCAGATTCAACTATAATTGCAATATTTTTAGCACTTGCACCAGAACATTTTAATCGTTTAACATTTGGACAAAATTTTAAAAAATCTAAAAATGATTGACATGTACTTTCTTCAGGTTGTAATGAATGAATATGTAAAAATTCTAAATTTGGACATCTTAATGATTGGAAAACTTTCATTTCTTCTAAACAAATTGATAATCTTTTAATACCATAAATATTTTTTGGTGGACAAGTATTTGGTAATCCACAAAAATTTAAATCTTTAACAGTATCTGGTAACCATTCTAAATTATTAAATTCATGATTAACATCTAAACTTAATAATTTAACATTTGAATTTTTAAATACTGGATTTAATTCACCTAAATCAACTAATCGATGTTCAGTATCAATTTCAAATCTTTCAACAGTTGAAGGAATTTTCCCAATTTTAATAGGTGCAACAATATCATCATCTCCTGCTGTATAAATGTAATCACCAATAATTTGTGTATAACCAAATCTTAATTTAACAATTTTAAAATTAAATTTTAATAATTTATCAAATAATTCTAATTCTCTTGATAATGATAATTTTAAATGTTTTTTAGCATGATGAAAATTTTCAAATACTCTTGGTACTAATGGAAATTCATTACTAATATCAATTTGTTCTGTATATAAAGTATCTGATTCAACTTCAATAATTTGAAGATTTGGAAATAATATTGATAAATTTTGAACAAACCATGCTAAATAACTATCATAATCTGAAACTATATTTAAATTTAATAAATCATTTTGATCATGTTTGGTATAAAAAGGTATTGATAAAACTATTTTTTTAACATGTTGAAATTGTTCTTTAAATAAATGTGAAATCCTACAAAATCCAGGAAATGTACCAACTCCAATCGTAAAATATCGTCGAATATAAGGATTTTCACTTAATAATGGTAATTCTTTTCTTAAATCATCATCAACATACATACAATTTGGCCATTCTTCTCGAGTTAAATTATCTAATTGAAAATTAACAAATTCCCATAATGTCGGCGTCACTGTTTTTCTTAATGATTGTGTTGTTTGCATTAAACTTGCTAAATCTCTTGTTGAATCAAGCTCATTTATAATCACTTGTTGTAATTCACTAGGTAAATCATTAAGTGATGGCATTTTATATTATTATTTGTTCTTGGAAAATAAAAATATTTAAAAAAAAATGTCTAAACGATTTAGCGAAATATTTATCAGTATTTATATATATAAACTTTTGATGTTTCTCCGTGATAAGGATAAGTTGCCCGTTTTTTTTTTTTTTTTTTTTTTTTTTTTTTTTTTTTTTTTTTTTTTTTTTTTTTTTTTTTTTTTTTTTTTTTTTTTTTTTTTTTTGGTAATGTTTTTTTTTTCTTCTCGAGTATGTTTTAGTGAGGTTATTTTTTGATCATGCTACCCTATATTATTTTTCAATAAAGTTAGGTCGAAAATTTTAGTGTAAACTAAGTGAAATCAGATTATAGCAGGAAAATTGACAAAATGGGATAATGTTATTTGAAAAGGGGATGATTTATTGCTATATTTATATTCTTATGTAACTAAAGCATTTTGATTTTGAAAAAAAAAAAAAAAAAATGCCGTGTCGATTTTTGCCTTGTTCATAAATATTACACAATGTAAACATATGTATCCATTAAATTGTGTACATCACTCATAATTAAAAGTGCGAGATGCTTATTTTGGTTAGTTGCACCAACAGAGTGGAAATATTTTTTCAATGATCAAATCGATGATTTGACTTCTTATTTTTGATTTGATGAGAGATCAGACTTATTTTACTACAATTACAATAATTAATTATAATTAATTAGGGGTATTTTTGTTTGAATTTTGTTATCATAATCATACATCCTGGATATATACTGTGTCATACAAGGTACTGTGTATCTCAATTGACAACTTCCTATCATATTGTACTGCAATTTTTTTATGGTTTGAGATAGTTAAGGATTGACTTCCTTTCGGCCAATTTTTTTTAGTTTTAAATTGAATTCGGGGAGATGGGGGTCTTTGATAAATCACTCAAGACTTTTATTTTGAGAATAGACATATCATCATGGGTATCGGTAGACACTATCAAAAAAAGGGCATTCCTATTCATTGGAACTTGGTACAGTACTGTTAGTTCAATTAAATCTCTAATCGTGAGGCAAAAAATCAGTTTAACAGTCAAAGAGTTTAATCCATAACGATCAATGATTGTTCAATCCATCGCGGGTTTATGTATACTGTAATGCAATGCACGATACGGCCGGCCAGTTCTACCTAAAAAAAGCGGGCTCGAGAAATTCCAAAAAGCTCAAAAAATAAACTCATGTAACAATTGATAGTACAGTATTTGATTAAAATTAACAAATAACACTAAATGCTTAGTAGCCTTCCAATTCATAAGGATATGATTTGGATTGATAAACTGTTATAATTGACGGCTATATAGCTGACAGAGGGGTGGATACCATCATGATTAAGCCACAAGGAGGTTATGATAACGATTATAGCTTGATAAGCCCTGAAATGCTTCAAATTTAACAGCAACTGTAAAATTTTGTCTTATACTTTCTTGGGAGCTTCCCCACCATTTTTTTTGCCCTATAGAATGAATTTCGAGATAACTTAAGCATGTTGATAATGCATTATTATGATACTATAATTATAGCAGTGGTGCCGTCCCTAAGCGCTGTATTACAACAGTATGATGGAATAAAGCTAAAAAGCCGAGTTTATCATGAGCCTGCAGTCAAATCAAATCGACTCGAGATCTTAAAATTAAGAGACTAATCTATAGTACAAAATGTAAACATATAGATAGATTAATTAGTAGTGTATATTATAACACACACATGTGAATTCAATTTGCTATACATAATTAAGTTAACTGTCAATGAACAAAACTCATTGAATTCATGGTATTTCGAGCTACAATTTGAATAATTGCAATGAAAACTAACTTTTAGCAGACCAGTACATATACTGTAACACAATTGATCAATGATAAATTCAAGTTAAGTTAATATTAAGGTAAACAATTTTAATTTATATTAGAGTACTGATATAATCTGGATGATCTCAGAATATCCAAGCTTTGGGCAAGATATTACTCAAAAAAGTAATTAATTCGAGATCTGGATTCTTTGGGCAGATGAAAAGGGTCTGAAGTCTAGAATCCTACAATATATATATATATATGCTGTAAAATTTTAAGTATTTAGAGGAAAAAAACTTCTTGTTAATAATTGAATTAAAATAATATTGATACACTTTATTTGACAGGCTTTTCACTTCTGTCAGGGCTTATATATCTGAAGAATTACTAGACGAGCATCATCATCACCAGGTTTGGTAATATAAAAGAACACTTGTCATTCCAGACCCTCTTAATAACAGGGATCTGTTGGCAGATTGATGGTAATAATTGTCCCTATACGATAAACATTGTTCTGGAAGATTTAAATTAACACAAAAAAAAAATATCAATGATCTGATTACCACGTACGTACAATTGTACGTATACTTTAAAATTTGCCCGGCGGGCTGGAGATACAGTATAGAAACCCCGTGTAGGTTTCAAATGGGTATCGATGACTCGGTTAATGCACGGGATTATCAAGTTATGAGCCTCACTGTCTCAGGTACTAGCTACGCGATTGACTGACTTTAGGTGTGTTAAATAAAAGAAATCTGATCATCATCAATAATATTACAATGTACAACCAGATTAAGTAACCGTAATTCTGGATAAGATAATGCAAATTAATCTAATCAATTCAGAGAAATCGAACTGTTCATGATCATGATACGTACAACTACATTATGTACTAAGATATAATAGAGATTTGAAGACCATTGGCATGATGCAGTTTTATATATACGGAAAGCAATGAAATCTCGATGGTATTCCTAAAATTTTCAATTGATCACTCGTGCCATGTACACGCGTATAACTTTAAATTTACATATTAATTGTACCATATATATAATGGATAACAAATTCTTTTTGCACTTGGATATCTGATACACCTAGTACTACATATGTATTATATCAATCGATATCATCATTCGAACGATACATGTTTACGTTGCTACATCGTTATAATAATATATATATATGGATTGTAGAATATATAGCTACCAGCAGTGATTATATATACTGTATAGATATCATTATCTACCAGGTATAAGTTATTTCTTTTTAGATATATATAGTGGACTAGTGTCCCAGCTGGTACTTGTATATGTTGTACATACACCAGCAACACCACATGTACACATCCAAATTAATTACAGAGTTTTATTTATGGTTCGATTGATGATATAATGTTGTATATATACAACAAAATACTAATTAACTGATTATAATATATATTAATTCGATGTATACAGTATATACGAAATGTATGTCAAAAATTCTTAGAGGTTGCAATAAGCCTCACAGTTTTCAATAGGCTGACAGTTTATGCAGGGCAATCTTCAAGCGCTATTACGTCTTATACTAGTTACCTAATGTAAACTAAACTCTCTGTATACGTTGTACTGTAGTATAAATTTAAAAACTCATCTACCGATCGGTAGAGTTTAATACCGGCTTAAAAGCTTTCAAGCGCATTCTGCCTTTTTTATTTATCACAAGCCAATTTTTTTTTATTCAATTGCACAAGCTTATCAAAAAAACTCCCAATAGCAAAATAACTAAGAAACCTACACCAAAAAGTTTGCTTGACCAACATCATTATTGTGATAAAGACAGAAAAAAAAAAAAAAAGGCATAAGACATTTTATTTATTTATTATTCATTGCCACAATTTATTGTTTATTATTTATAAATACCCTCCAACTTTAATAGAATAAAAATGTTCAGACTACTTTTTAGACCTTGTATTAGGCTAAAAAGTGTCCCAAAGAGATCATTTGGAACAACACCAATAAATAAACGAATATTTGGATATAGAACAATTGGAACATCTGGATTACTAACAGCAGGGATTTTTGGAGTTTCATATCTCAATAACAACAATGACAATCAACACAATAGATTAGAAATTAGTGAAAATGCAGAAACTAAAGAACAAGGATTATACTTAGCATCAATTAAAGACCAACATGATGAAAAAAAACGACGAATTGAAAGATCACCATTTAGAAAATTTCATTATTTAATATCAATTATAGATTATCATCTTATAGATCCACTTCGCACCTGTTTTAGATTTATTCAATTAGCAGTTATATTTATTCCAGTATTATTTACAGTTCCATTAGTCTTTTTAGGATCTAGACAGATTGAATTTGGTAATGAACGAAAAGGGGCATTGTTATGGTATTCATATTTAACAAAAACTATGGAAATAGCAGGCCCTTCATTTATTAAGGTAAATACTTATAATGCCCCTTTAGAAATATCTTGGAGATTTAGATTTTTGTGCAATTTAATTGTTGGAGCAATGATCTTTTCTTCAGTGTAATAATAATAATAATAATATTAACAAAAATTTCCCTTTTTAATAAAAAGTTAGGACAATGGGCAGCATCAAGAAGTGATATTTTCCCAGAAATGTGTTGTAATGAACTAAGTAAATTACATTCAAGTTCAAAAGCTCATTCATTAAGATCAACCATTCATACAGTTAGAAAAGCATTTGGGGGATTAGAATTTGATGAAATTTTTGAAGAATTTATAACAGAACCATTAGGTGTTGGTGCAATGGCACAAGTTTATAAAGCCAAATTGAATCCAAAATTACAATATGATAAATTTGAAAATGAAGAACAAAGTGGACATAAAATGAAGTTATTTCAAAAAAATCATAAATCAGCTGCTCCACCATCAGAATGGGTAGTTATTAAAGTTTTACATCCAGGGGTTCATAAAAAAGTTGAAAGAGATTTAAAAATTATGAAATTTTTTGCACAAATTTTAGATTTTATTCCAAATATGGAATGGTTATCATTACCAGGAGAAGTTGAAATGTTTGGACATATGATGAGATTACAATTAGATTTAAGAATTGAAGCAGAAAATTTGGTACAATTTAGAAGAAATTTTAAAGATAAATTAGATGTTAAATTTCCAAGACCATTTGTTGATTATTCATCAAAAGAAGTTTTGGTTGAAGAATTTGTATCTGGAATTCCAATGGGTAGATTATTAAAACATGCAAATGAAAATGATGGATGTAGAATTCAAAAAGAAGTTTCTGATAAAGGTTTGGATGCATTTTTAAAAATGTTATTACTAGATAATTTTATTCATTCTGATTTACATCCTGGTAATATTTATGTTAGATTATATAATGAACATAATATTGAAACAACAACTAGTAAAGATATTGAAAAAGTTACTGATTATTTAATGAATTTGGATAGTGAAAAATGGAATGATGAATTAGAAAGATTATATGATGAAGGTTATAGACCTCAAGTTTGTTTTATTGATGCAGGATTAGTTACTGAATTAAATAAAACAAATAGAAGAAATTTTTTGGATTTATTTAAAGCAATTAGTACATTTGATGGATATAGAGTAGGAGAATTAATGATCGAAAGATCAAGAACTCCAGAAACAGCAATTGATCCTGAAATTTTTGCATTAAAAGTTGAAAGATTAGTTTATAATATTAAACAACGAACTTTTGCATTAGGTAGTGTTAAATTAGGTGATTTATTATGGAGAGTTTTGGGTATGGTTAGACAACATCATGTTAGAATGGAAGGAGATTTTATTACAGTTGTTTTATCAATTTTATTATTAGAAGGAATAGGAAGACAATTAGATCGAGAATTAGATTTATTTAAATCATCATTACCAATTTTACGGCAATTGGGACCAACTGAGAAAGAAGGTATATCAAATCGTGATAAAATTTCAATGGCAAAAGTATGGATGGCATTAGAAGTTAGACAATTTATTTCTGCTTCAATTCAAGATATTCATAATTTGGTTAAATATGATAATTTATGTCCTAATTTATAGATTACCTGTATATATACTATTATAATGAATATGATTATGATTATGATCCTGATTAGTTAATCTATACGATTTCGGATAAATTATTTATTACATTTGTGAACATTGGAGAGATATTAGTGGATGTATAAAAGATTTTCATGACATGCATAAATCATCGCACTTTTGGTTTAATAAGATCATGGATTCTTTTTTACCCCACGGATGCCGTTCCCGATCTGGAAAACTCTAAATAGAGGTTTTTCCTTACAGTAATTTTAAGTGTTGCTTAAATCTGTTAAAGTTATCTTTGACTTTTTATTATTATACGAACAATAAACCTATATTTTGGTAAATTAATTACAATTCTTAGTATTGAAATATACTTCTTTAAAATTTCCATGACTGATCAGTGTATTACAGACAGTCTGTGAATGGATCAAAAAAGTACACTACGGATCCCTATTAGCTCAAAGATCCCCGCGAAATTACAGTAAATCCAAGCATGACCTTTTTTTTTTTTTTTTTTTTTTCCAGTTTTCCCAACCGCCGGCCGGCCTGCATTTTATAGCTATAATTAAAAATAATAAAAATGTGGCTTTAAAATTTTCTGCGCTTGCAAAAGTTATAGCTTATGACGATTACATGCGCCCAAACCATTGGGATCCGAGCGTTTAGTTTTTTTTTTTTTTTTTCAAATCAACTTTTTTATATAAAAACCTATTATTCACTCGTTTTTTTTTCTCTCTTCATCCATATAAAACTAGACAATATGAAGTTTGGCAAAAGGTATGCCTATTTTTATAATAATCTTACCAATTCCTGAGAAAATTAATACTAACTAATACAAAAAGTTTATTACGAAATCAAGTTCCTGGATGGAGTGCACAATATTTAAATTATAAACAATTAAAACAAGAAATCAAACAATTATGTCAAGAAAGAGCTACAAGAGAAGATCAAGAAACTTCATCAGAAGATGATCTAGCCAGTAAGTATACTATAAGAAAAAAAAAAAATACTAACAAAAGAAAGAATTTTTTTATTTATTAGACCGAAATGTTGAAGTTGTTGATAGATTTTATGATTATAAATTTGGAGAATATTCAAGAAGATTAAAACATGTTATTGAAAGATACCCACCAAATTCAAATCCAGCAGAATTAGATCGTGAAGAATTAGAAGATTTAATTGGAGTTTTATTAGAAGTTAGAGGTTCATTAAGAAATTTACAATGGTATGCAGAAATGAATAAACGAGGTTTTGTTAAAATTTTAAAAAAATTTGATAAGAGATTAAATACTCAAACTCAAACAAGATATTTACAATCAAAAATTTTTATTTTACCTTTTGCAAATGGTCAAACATTAAATGATAAATTATCTTTAACAAATAGATATTTATCAGAATTAAGCCCTTATTCAGAATCATCTAATAATACTTCTCTAAATGGCAAAACAAGTCCTTTATTAAATACTGAAAGATTAGTTGATCATGATATGAATAATCATCATAAATTAACTAGAATTCCTTCAAATGGTTCTTTAGCAAGTGCAAATGGATCAAGTTATTCTGGAGATATTAAAGAAGCAATTATTAATGATGATCCTGATTTATTAATTAATTCAATTATAACAAGTTCACAAAAATCATTATTAAATTTTTTATCAAAAGCAATTTTTCAAAAAGCTAAAAAATGTGTTAAAGAATTAGTTTCAAGATTAGAAACTTTAGAAGATTTTCAAGAATTAAATGGTAGAAATATTTTACATCGAATTGTTACAACTCAAGGTAGACAAATGATGGAATTTAATAATTATAAAGGTTTTATTAATCCTGCAGAACCACCAAGACAACCATCAAAATTACATCAAGGTATGGAAACTGATGGTGGATCACAAACTGAAGATTTATTCGATATGTTAAAATATTTATTATCATTATTAAATCCAATTCAAAGATTAGCATTAACAACAAAAGATCAACATTGTAGAACTCCTTTACATCATTCAGCTTATTATGGTTTACAAGGAATGACAAGAGAAATTTTACAATATATGAAATTATGGGGAATGTTGGGAGATAATGATTTAAACAATGAAGAATGGAAAGATAGTGAAGGTGAAACACCAATTTATTTAGCAGTTGCAAATAAACATCCAAAAACTGCCAAAGTTATTTTAGAATTTTCAAAACCATTAGATAAAAATTCTTCATTATTATCAGTTGCAACTCAATTAGGATCACCAGAATTAATTAAAGTTTTATTAGATAATGGAGTTGATGTTAATACTATTTATAATGATGAAACTGCATTATTTGAAGCATGTAAATTAGATCATTATGAAGCAGCTAAATGTTTATTATTAAATGGTGCAGATACTGAAATTCCAGAAAATACTTATGGATGGACTCCAGTTTTTGTTGGAGCAGTTGATGGTTATGAGGATATTATTAAATTATTAATTGAATATAATTGTGATATTGAAAGAGTTGATGAATCTGGTTGGACTGCAATGGAACATGCATGTTTAAGAGGTCATTTAGAATTAGCAGAATTATTAAGACCAAAAATTCAAACAAGTGATTTATTTTTTAATAATGATTCAAGTGTATCAATTAATTCAGCAACTAATAGACCAACTGTTGCAGCAATTAAATCTGGTAAAGATATTAAAATTAATAATAATACTCATAATCATAATAATAATACCAATAGTTTACCAGCAACTAGAGTATCATCACCTTTAAATAATAATGATAAAGATCCAATTAAAACTTTTGGTCATCGATATTTACAAAAAAATGCAATGGTATTAGTTACATTAGGATCAACTGATAGAAGAGAAGGTAATGTTGTATTAGAATTGGATAGAGTTCCTTATAGTAAAGCACATTCAACTCAATTAGATACTGCATTATCATTAGTTGTTAGTGGTACACATTGTTCTGGTGAACCATGTGTTATTGATTTACCATTACCAGATGGTCAACCAACTGAACCAATTGCATTTTATGTTGATCCATCAAATTTAGATGATGTTAGATTATATTTTGATTTAGTACCAACATATTCTGGTAAAACAAAAAAATTAGGTAGAGCAGTGGCATTATTAAAAAATATTTATACTCCATTAGGTAAACAAAAACGATCATTACATTCAACATTAACAGCACCAATTTTAGAAAATGAAACTTTAGAAGTTTTGGGTCATATTAAATTTGGATTTATGGTAGTTACACCTTTTGAACATCCAAATATGGGAATTGAAAAATCTTCAACTTATTGGAAAAGTTTAATTACAACTAGAGTTATTGGACATCGAGGTTTAGGTAAAAATTCAACATCAAAAAAATCATTACAATTAGGTGAAAATACTTTAGAATCTTTTATTCAAGCTGCAAATTTAGGTGCATCATATGTTGAATTTGATGTTCAATTAACAAAAGATCATGTACCAGTTTTATATCATGATTTTTTAGTTGCAGAAACTGGTATTGATATTCCGATGCATGCATTAACTTTAGAACAATTTATTAATATGAGTGAATTATCAAAAGATAATAAAAATAATTTTAATTTTAATAAAGAAAATAATTTATCAAGAAATAAATTAGAATTTTCATCACCACAAGCACAACAATTGAAAAAAGATAATGAAAAATTACATCGATCAAGATCAGTTAGTGTTTATCAATTAGATGATGATGATGAATATGAACAAATGCAAAAAAGAATGCAATTTACAAGAGATTTTAAAAATAAAGGTTTTAAAGGAAATTTTAGAGGTCATTCAATTCAATCACCTTTTACTACATTAGCAGATGTATTTAAATCAGCACCAAAACAAGTTGGATTTAATATTGAATGTAAATATCCAATGTTAGATGAAAGTGAAGCAGAAGAAATGGAATCTTTAGCAATTGAATTAAATGCATGGGTTGATACTGTATTAAAATGTGTTTATGATAATGCTGATGGTAGAGATATTATTTTTTCATCTTTTAATCCAGATATTTGTTTAATGTTATCAATTAAACAACCATCAATTCCTGTATTATTTTTAACTGAAGGTGGTACACAATATATGGCAGATGTTAGAGCAAGTTCATTACAAGAAGCTATTAGATTTGCAAGAAGATGGGATTTATTAGGTATTGTTAGTGCAGCAAGACCATTAATTCAATGTCCAAGATTAGTTAATGTTATTAAAGAAAGTGGTTTAGTTTGTGTTACTTATGGTACCGATAATAATGAACCAGAAAATGCAAGATTACAAATGAAGAGTGGAGTTGATGCAGTTATTGTTGATTCTGTTTTGGCAATTAGAAAAGAATTAACTACAGATGATGAATAGGGAATATAATTATAGAAGAAGAATAAATAAATTAGTACAGAAAGATTATTTTGTTTACCTATTGTTTTGTTTCAGTTTCATTAGTATTGGTAGTAGTAGTAGTAGTATTGGTATTAGAATTATTTTGTTCTTTTAAATCAGCTAATCTTCTAGCTTCAGTATGAACATCTTGAGCATTTTTAACTAATTCAGTATAATAAGAATGTAATTTACTACCAGTTTCAGTATTAATAGCTCGATCAAAATATTTCATAACTCTTGAATGACCTTTTAAAGCTTTATCAGTAATTCCATATGCATTATCAGTTGCTAAAGCTTTATCTTTAACATGATATCTATCATCCAAATCAGTTAAAAATTTAGTAAATCTACTAGAAATACCATGTTTTGCATCCAAATCTAAACCTCTTGAAATAACTTTATCACCCAAAACATAACCATGACTTAAATATTCTGCCAAAATTGCACTTCTTGGTTTATATTCTTGTTTAATATCATTATTGCCATTATTATCTGGAGAATCAGCTCCACTACCTTGATTAGCATCTAATTCAGCAGCTTCAATTGTTTTTTCATCAGCAGTAATATTAACTTTTGCACCTTGTAATTCTGATTCAGTTAATAATAATGCAGTTTTAACAGCTGCTGCTTTTTCAAATGTAACTTGTGCTGATTTTTCACCAGTTTCATGATCTTTATCAATAACAACAGCATTTACTTTGCCACAAAATGAAAAAAAATCAATAACTTGTTGTTCAGTGATAACTGATGGTAAATTTGATACAGTAACTTGGTATACCATTTTTTCTTTTGTTCTTATATATGTTTTCGTTTAAAGCAAAAAAAAAATTAAAATATATTTTGTAGAAAAAAGATTGGATTGAAAAAAGTGGATATCTAATTGTTTATATAGTACAAAGAAAAAGAAAAAGTATAAAAAAAAGAGAGAGAAGGGCTAGTTGCGGTTTTTGTATTTATTTAGGCGGTTAGTATATTTTTTTTTCAATCATGGCGTAGAAAAATATTAAAAAAGCTTATGATGTTTGTACTTACTTACATGCTGAGTACAGATAAATAAATAAACAGCGCTTAATGACATATGATAAAAAAGAAAATTTCGTGCAAGGATTGCTAGCTACCTGGTAGCAGCCACCTACAGTAACACACAATTTAACACGCAGAATGATGATGATGCATGTGAAAATCTTTTTTTTTTTTTTCAAGCTGAATTAAGCTGGGACAAATAAAAAAACAACAACAAAAAGCAACGTTTTTAGAAACAACAAACAAGGTGTGTACAAATCGTAAGGCTGAGATTTTTACCGCATCAAAAAAATTCCAATTTCGAAGGTTCCAGTTTACATATGTATACTGGGGAGTGTTTTTTTTTTTTAAGTGCAAGAAATTTATCATCATGATGAAAAATTTGTACACACTTTTTGATAATTAAATACTGTTTATGGAAATAATTCAAGTTGATCAATAATGAATCCATCTCGACATCAATGATGAGATCTAATAGAAAAAAAAATTATTTTAAGATCTTTGTAGATCGCGTGTTGTATTACAGTAAATTTCAATGGAATGGTTGTCCAATTAGTATCAATGGTAATAATAAGAATATTTCAATAAGGGCTATCTTGTCGAATGATTGTAACTTTTTCATGATGTATCATTTTTATATCCATTATCAACAAAAAGTTACAATAATTTATTAAAGTATACCCTTAGATAGTAGTGAGGTTATTTTTCTAGTGAGCTCCATTATTTTGGTTTCAATATACCATATAAACGTACGTGAAATACCAAATATACCTTCTGTATATTCTTCTAAATATCATATGTATAATAATATCAGCTGCAGGTATTTGATAAATTGTATCATCCTTGAATCCTTAAATTAGAGATAATAATTTGTGATATCCAGGTTTATAATAATAAGATAAGTTCCATAATATGTTATAATGCGAACTTAAGTACGATATTAATTACACTACTGATTCAACATCTGTAAAATATACTGGGTATAAGGCAAGTTTTGGAACCATATGATATCAATGATATTGTCACAAACCGATGATTTAGATATATAACTGAATGGTCTGGCACTGGTACTCTATAACACGAAAACATTATATCTAGTACTTCTGAGTTTTGTTTATACTTTAATTCATGTGATGGTTTATGAATTGAGAGCTCCTTGTATACATATTTGATTGTATCTGAATATACAATTGTACATATCATACAAAAAAATACATTGGTGGTACCTGGTAGTTTACTGGTATCAAAGTTATATCGAGATCTTAGTAATCTAGACTAAGTGGTCATACGCGTAAATCCGGGTTGATTTGAATCATTCAAACTTCCTTTCTTCGTATATCAATGTACAATACATACATGTATGTATGTGCGGCGTTCATTTGATAGATAATGTATCAGTAGGACCAAAAAAAATTTAATTACCAGGTAATTAAGGCTTTTGCTTTTTTAAGCTCTATCCGTATCCCGTGTTTTTTTTTTTTTTTTTTTTTTTTTTTTTTTTTTTGAGTAACGTCGCCATAGTTTCCATTACATTTTAAATCTATTAATTACTGGGATAATATTCTAATTTTCTTTACTGCTTATTTAATTAGTTAACAGAAAGTTGTAGGACAGCTTTAAGACAGCTGCACTAAGTAGTTAAAAAATGAGCATGAAAGTGAAATATTCGTTTTCGGGCCGAACATATGGTTCATGCATTGAATATGATTTACTGTTCATCTTTTTTTATCTACTGAGTAACTTATAATTATACAGGTTATTTTTAAATTATTGATATATTTCTATTAAGTGCTGGTAGATTACTTTGATACCCGTATTAGTATATTGGGTACGTAACATTTGCTTGTAAGTGAGATGATATATATATACTTTGACAGGTTATTTAGACTTCAATTGAATAAAAATTGTCTAGATCACCATTACGGTAATTATTAATTTAAACCCCTTAATATTTCTCATCGCGGAATAAATAGTCATCATCTTTCGATCACCAGTTATATATATATTTGGACCCGTTTGGTTATACTGGTTATAATGTGCACATGGTTAATTTAACAATACCTAGGTGGGTTTTCTATTATAATACTAAGGATGAAAATTGCAATGTATAAAAAAAGCCAATTATTTATTTCAAGTGTGTATATTAATATTGATTTCAATGGTTAATGCATAATTCAACTAATATGTGCCAAGTTTGAATAAATTTACAGTGTAGAGAGAACAAAAAAACCAATTTAGTTGCTATAGTGCAGATGGCTTTTTTATGTGTTTTACCCCTGTCTATCAAAATAGCAACCTTATAAATTTTATAGATGCCCTTCATTATAATATCTTAGTTAAAATTAAGCTACTTTAAAAAATTTTCATGTGAAAAAATAAAATGATTCGTGGGTAACCGGGAAATGTTGGGTGATTTTAACGTTACATATGTATAGTACACTTATGCAACTGAGTTTTTGACGTTGAAAAGTATTTGAGATCCGTATTCATAAATCTATCTATTGATTTTTTTTAAGATTGATAAGATAAGGAGATGTTCATACACTAAATTTTGACCATATCAATATGATGAACCTCTAAGACTGATTTATGATTTTGATGAAATGTGTGTAATTTTTTATATATACTATCATACTATCTTTACTAGTATAATTACAGTATTTTAGTGGCTTATTATCATGAGATAAAACGATGTATAAGGTATTAAAATCAAGTTGAAGTGATTTAGATGGGTTGTGGCGTTATACAAGAAATTTTCACATGAAAAAAAGTTTAAAAAGTGAATCATCGGATTCTAAGCCGCGCGATGAAAAATTTAAATATTAATTATTAATTTGATATCATCGTATTTATACCCACCTGTCAGCCGCACCCAGTAATACTATTAATTTCTTTACTTTTTTGATGGATAGTTTATTTACCAATGGTATCATGAAAATTATTACAAAGAGAAAGAGGAAATTTTATATCATTGTGAAACACACAAGTATAATCTAATTTGAATAAATAAATATATAATCTTAAAAATATTATCTTTTTTTTGAATATACCTAATAAGAATAGCTTATTGGATCTAATATCTAATACCATTATATGAATGATTTTATGTAAATAATTTACAAATTAATGAAGTAACCAATCCACAAATAGCAGGAGTTAAAACAACAATTGCAATTGCCAAAAAATCATTATCAGCTAATGGTTTTAATAAATCAGGAATATTTTTATCTTCTTCATCATTATCATCATCATCATTCTTAGTTGATTTGGTATTACATCTTGTATTTGTTAAAAAACTTTTAGAATTATTTTTACAGTTTGGTTGGTGTTTTATTTTACAATATTCACATGCATTTGAACATTTATTATTATTAGTTTTAAAAGTATTTTTAGTTGAATTTTTGATATTATCTGATTTAATACAATGACTATCACATTCATCTATATCAACTTCATCAATATCATTATCAATAGCATCTAATATCCGTTGTAAACAATCCATATCACATTCATTTCTTTTACTATATCTTTCAAAATATTTATTCTCTTCTTCTTCACTATCATAGTCATCATTTTCTTCATCATCATCTTCTTCTTCCTCCATTTCTTGCCATTGCTCTTCTCTCATTTCATGTAATTCTTTATGCATTTTTCTAATTTCACCTCTTAATGCCATAATAGATAAATTAATTCCTGCAACTTTTTCATTCAATTTAACAATATGATTCATTACTGATAAATTGATAATATTCTTGCCTCCTTTTGGGGTATCATCTTCACAAGATTGGTATAAACTATTTGATTCACTTGATGATTTGATATCATTGTTATTATTTGATATTTTATTTATGTTGTTGGTTGTGGTATTATTAGACGTATCAACAGAAAGATTAAACGCTGGGTATTTGATTTTTTCAAAACTATTATTACTAGTACATGATTCGCATGAACTATCACTTTTATATCCATCATCTGATGAAGATACTAATCTTTCATTACTATTTATTGGTGGGATGGTATTCAATAAATCTTCATTGCTATGGTCAGGAATTTCCCATTCATTGATAAATTCAGTAGAATTTTTTGTTGTAGCGGTATTGTTAGCCATATCGATTTGATCCTTAAGTAAAAAAAAAAAAGTGGTTGTGTAAAGTTTAAACAAAAAACAATTTGAAAACTAAAATTTTGGGAGTTAAAAAAAAAAAAAAATTACCACCACACAGATATATCCGGATGTACAAACGTTGTACAATTGTACAGTACACATAACTCGATAAATGGTATGCAAAAAAATTATAATCTAATAACAATGAAAATTTGATAGAAGTTATACCAAATATTACTATACCATCGTGTATTATACCTATATCAGGGCTCAAAAAAAGAGGAAATGATCACAAAAACCGAGACACGCGTTTGTTTCACTAACTTAAGTGAAGAGACAATATAATAAACCTTAAATACAATCATAATCGCGAGCTAAAACAACTGATTATACCTTTATTCAGGGGAAATATTCAACAAGTACATTTTGGGTATAACTTTAAATTAGACTATACAAAGATTGCAAAATAACAAACGACTTGAAACCTAGAGTAATCATTCCCCTCTTTATACTTTTCCATTCTATTTATATTTATAATTATATATATATTTAGTGGCCAACCCATCATCTTTCATCTTTCCATCTCGCATCTTTTCTTTTTTGTTTTTTCAATCTGCCGATTATCCAATACATGCAATTAAAATCATATATATAACAATGAAATTCCAATTATTATTCTTACTTGCTTCAATAGTAGTTGGAAATGAAAACAATACAGCAATACCATATACTCCAACTTCATTACCATCACATGAAACATTAACTTATTGTACCAAACCACAATTATCCAAATATAGAATCTTAGATGAAGAATGTATCAGTGTTGTAGTTTTTGATAATAATGAACAAGTTAAATCATTAATTCAACATTATAATTCAACAAATTATGAAAATGATATTGATGCTATTATAGATTTGATTCAAATTCATACAAGAACTATTAATATAGATTCTTTTAATCAAACAGATTCAACACAACAACAAAATTTTGGTGAATTATTAATTAATTATCCTGAATTATATTATAAATGTTCAAATAGTGACAAAAATTTTTTGTGTGAACAATCAATTGGATCTTTTGATAAAATGATTAATCTTGCAAGAAAGAAGAAAAAATTTTATGTATCACCAAGTCCTGATGCTAGTAATCCATCAATGAATACTTATAGTATTCAATGTGATGATAGACATGTACCTAAAGAAATGTTTGATTGTTTTGGATTGGATAATGCATTATATCGATTTGATAGTACTGTTAACGATAATCATCCAAGGCATTTATGTTATGGTGCTTGTTGTGTTTCATGGAGTAAACCATTTGAAGGTGAAATTCCTGTTAGATATTTATTTAATGCTTATCATACAATGTTGAATAGTTGTTTTTTGAAAAATTCACCAAGAAAATCTGGTAAAGCTAATAAGGTTAATTTGGGAGATTTGAGAAACATCGTTGAATGTTTTAGTGATAGGCCAACTGGTTGTAGGTAGGTTGTTTTTTTATTTTTTTGATGTAAGATGTAGTTTTAATTTTATCTTTTTGAGGAAAATAGTTTTCTCTATAGTAATTTGCTATATTTATTTCTTAGTATTATCCATTTGTGTGTATTAAGTATTAGTCAAGTTAAAAAGTCGAGATTTATTGTTATCCATCGGATAGTATATAGTATTATTTCGTGTCTCATCCGGTCCGAGCACCATTCAGACTACAGTCATGACTTTGATTCATTTCCTACTATTGAAGAATAGGTATAGAGTCATATACACATCAAGGATACATGTGCACCAACGCCACCATCGATCTGAAAATTCGGATTTGCTTTAGTTTAGAAATAGACTACTTATTACCACTGTAAATATACTCAGGTACACGGTAAGAAAGAAAAAAATAGAATCCTGCATGTAAATTTTTTTCATTATGTCTCGGATGTATTTAAGCATTGTTAACAATGTTTCAATACGGATCGAGAGCTCGGAAAAAAAGACAACGGCTCATCTCAAGCGCTTATAATAATTTAACTAAAAAAAATTTAATCAGATAAATCTAACATTTCATTCAAATTTGAATTATTATATAAATAAATGAAATCTCGAAATTTGAAAAAAAGAATATCGAATATCTATCACAATTTAAAATGAATAGAGACGAAGAAAACTCCATCAAAAGTGAAGATAATCAACAATCTGTTGAAATTCAAAATGAGACAAAAACTCAAGACCCTATAACCCCTAATAAACCAGAAGAACCAGATCATGAATTATTAGCATATCCTCATATTTTATTAGGAGGATGGATTTTGTTATTTAATAGTTTTGGTTATGTTAATGCTTTTGGTAAATATCAAAGTGTTTATATGTCTGATATTTTAAAAGGTACAAGTCCTGATACAATTAGTTGGATTGGTTCAATTCAAGCATTTTTAGTCACAACAGCATCAGTATTTGTTGGTAGATTATTAGATTCTGGACATTTAAAACCAGTTTTATTAATTGGTAATTTTATGATGGTATTTGGTATGATGATGTTATCATTATGTGATCAATGGTATCAAATTTTTTTATCTCAAGGTATTTGTATTGGTATTGGATGTTCATTTAATTTTTCTGCTGCAATTACAACTGCTGGACCATATTTTAAAAAAAGAAGAGCTTTAGCAATGGGTATTATTGCATCTGGTAGTTCAGTCGGTGGTATTATTTATCCAATTATGGTATCACATTTAATTCCAAGATTAGGATTTCCTTGGGCAACAAGAGTTATTGGATTTATGGTATTAGGTTTAAATATTATTCCTTTAATTTTATTAAAATCTAAAATCCCACCAAGAAAATCTGGTCCATTAATTGATATTGAATCTTTAAAGGATATCCCATTTGTTTTATTTACAATTTCAATGTTTTTTGCATTTATTGGATTATATGTTCCAATTTTTTATATTGAAAGTTGGTGTAATTCAAATCCATCTTTACATTCAAATATTACTGAAAATATTGTTTCAATTCTAAATAGTGGATCAGTTATTGGTAGATTATTACCAAATTTAATTGCTGATTTTACTGGTCCATTTAATATTTTAGCACCATGTGTTTTATTTTCTGGTGTTTTAACATTTTGTTGGATTGCTGTAAAAGGTAATGGTGGTACAATTGTTTTTGCATTATTATATGGTGCATTATCAGGTACTTTAGTTAGTATTCCTTCATCAATTATTGTTCATTTAACAAAAGATTTTTCAAAATTAGGTACAAGAGTTGGTATGAGTTTTTCTGTTATGGGATTGGGTTTATTAATTGGTTCACCAGTTGCAGGAAAATTAATTGATGATATGAATGGTAAATTTTTAGCAATGCAAATTTTTGGTGGGGTTGCTGGTTGTATTGGTGGATTTTTATTATTTTTTGTTAGAGGTTATCAATTAAATTGGAAATTATTTGGTAAAGCATAAGAAAAACTAATATACCAATTGGTTTGTATATATTCTTATTATAGTATTCTAATAAATTAATTTTTTTTTATATAGATGGAAAGAATTTAATAAACATGTTGCATGCATTAATATATTAATTGCAATTAATTGCTTGCAAGACAAAAAAAATAAACAACTTGAGCCGCACCTACCATAGAAACGGATTTGTGTAATTCACGTGATTGTTACTCAAGCTTAAAGAAGATTTTGAGTGTTAATGGCTAATTTCAAGGGTCAACAATTTTAAAAATCCTCAAATCGTCTAGAGCTTATTTTTGATTTTTAAGCAAAGCATAGCGCCTCAAATATATTTTTAAGTGATTGTGCAACCCAATCCAGCAAATTCTTTAAAATCGATCTTAATGTGTAAAAATTTTTATTGAATGGGGTATTAGGCTATAATAAATGAGGCTAACTTATATGGTGGATTTAATCTAGAGTCTGTATATATATATCAAGTAATAGTATCCA
The DNA here is from genome assembly GCA_030564325.1 of Blastobotrys capitulatus. Taxonomy (NCBI): domain Eukaryota; kingdom Fungi; phylum Ascomycota; class Dipodascomycetes; order Dipodascales; family Trichomonascaceae; genus Blastobotrys; species Blastobotrys capitulatus. Next base: position 78,572 of record JAJLUL010000022.1, read on the forward strand.
GATTTATTATACTCTAATTAATCAAAAATATTATCTCAAAAGATATACCATAGAAACATAGGGAAAGATAAGAAAAAATGTGTTTGTATATGCCAGCATGGAGTCAACATCCAAGAGATAAGGTGAAAGATTGCAATGAAATATCGTGTAAACATAGTGTCTCATATAATCCTCAATATTTAGCATATCAAGAGTATTTGAAAGAATATACAAGAAAAAGTCCAAATACACCATTGGATGTGAAAAAGATCTCAAAGAGTTAGTTAAAGTTAAGTATGGTTGTATTGTTGATTTTGGATTTTGGAGATTTAGAGGTTGTTGTTTTGTTAATGGTGATTATTTATTTAAACTTATTTATTGATTTTAATGATAATATATTATATTATGGCTTTTAAAGTCGGGTTAACGAGCTCGTATTACCGTTATATCCTTTGGAGTGTATTGATGCCTGTATTATATATATTACTTAAAGTAAAGATTGCATATTCACTATCTACAGCCAAGCCGAAATTAATACACTAGTGTAACTTTTTTTACACTAACCAAATTTGATAATATTTCAATTATCCTTGCATTAGTGTATTTGAAATTTAAACAATACAAACCCTAGCTTGAATTTGATTTTTCCTAGCTTCTACAGTCCCTGTAATATCAGTGTAAGTTAAGAACTCTCACGAAAATTTTGTCGTTCCCCAACAATTCTAATTTTTCTTGTTCATTCCGTGAATCCAAGTTATTTAAGTTATTGGATACAAGGTATGTAATCTACCCGAATTCTAATCTATTTAAAAGTGATAAAAATTCCAATACAGTGGATCAATTTTTTCATTGTCTGTATTAAAAAAAAAAATCATATAAAATCAAGGTCTTACCCCAGATTTAATTTTTTTTTTCGTGTTTTTCACTTTTCATCAACCATCTATTGCATTTTATGTACTTCAACAATAAGTACAATCTGAAAAGGAGGCTAAAAAAGAAAAGAATAGAATAAAAAAAGGAGCTAGAAAGATTATAGAGAAAGACAAAAAAATATGTGCGTTTTTGATCCACCTTGGTTTGCTGAGAAAAAAGTAAAAGATTGTAAACGGCGGTTTTGTAAATATAGTAAATTGTTTGATGGTAGTGGTCCACCAAGTATTAGAAGAGGAAGGTAAAAATCCAGGTTCAATAATAATGGTTTAAAATAGTCACAAGGTGTAGGTTTTCAACTTAGTGTGATGTTGTTTATACGCATATATATCAATGATATCATGTTATTGATATTGTCATATTTTAGGTCTTTTTTGTGATTAATAATTAATAAGCTAATATTTTTTATATTCTGTTTTTTCTAGTTGTATTCATTCACGTAAATTAAATCTAAATTCACTTCTATCACTGTGTACTTATTTTATAATCATGTTGGCTCAATCTTATATTTAACACTAAACATTCTAAAATTAGAACCTATCGTTAATCATATTGTTAAATATAATTGAAGCACTTTCATTACCCAGGGGGTTCGTTTTTAATTTTACTTGATCGAGACAATTCATGATGGCATCACCACAAACCCCTGGCCTGGAAATAGAGATCTGGTTATAATATTGATTCATCCGATGCATAGAATGCTTGTATAAAGATGTCAAAGTAATTTCTGATTGACTTAGTTACAGAATTCATGGGCATTCAATATCATGCACTCTGTTTGAATAATATAAAATGTAATTTTACTTTATTATATCCGAAATTATACTTGATGATTAAGGTTGATAACACTAAAAACCCTAGTCCATAGAATTGACTATAGATATAAGATTTCTATAAATTAATTGGATCATAATTGTCAAACCACTATTACATTTATTTTATGACTGGTCAAGTGGTCTAAAAATTATTGCTTTATACAATGAAACTAGCTCCTAGTCAAAAGAAAATACCAACTATCAGTTAAAAGTGGAGAATTGTCTATATATACGATATGCTAGCTACTAGTCCCATTTTTATAAAAAATGTATTTAAAGTAGCTTTTATCACCATGTTTTTTCTTCAAATCATCTATATATATTTCTTTTGTGGAATAATTTTATAACTTTCACTAAACCATTGCAACTGAAAAATACAAACCAATATTATAATAATGTGCTCATTTGGTATTAAAAACGAAAAATTTAAAGATTGTGGTGATCCATTATGTCCATATAGTACCAATTATAAAGGCCCAAAAGCATAATATAACTGAGTATTGATCAATTTAATGATATAAACAAATAAGATATCATACGATATGTTGTACAGTTTTACACGTGCTATAGTGTATGAATAAGAATTCGATTACGTTTTGAAACTAGTTTAGTGTATCATTTAATTTCTAAATTATAATATATTTATTACATATACATGTTATAATATAATATGTTTGCTTTAACATATACACGATTGTACGTTTTATATTAAAGTAGGTGCAGTCCCAAATGGTAAATAAAAGTTATCTGATAATCATTCGAAACTGAGTGCCAGCACGATATACCTTTGTTTAGCATAGATAGCAGTAAATCTAGAGTTTACCTTTGGTAGTGTAAAAAAATGTCGATCGCGTCATACATGTAGAACTTGTTGTAAAAAAAATTAATTACAGTACAGTGTGTTGTATTGCTGGCTGGGCCATATTTTCGGCATTAATTCCGAGATACTTTTGAGAGTACAGTGTAGGTAGGATACAATAATATTGGCAGATCATGATCTGTGAGCTTAAAATTTCACTCTTCGTAAGTAAATTCCATTGTAATAGAATACCATGATGTATTGTACAACATGTATTAGCTATAAGACCTGTATGCCTTTATTGATGATTGCAATCATTTTTGCTCTCTCGCAGTGCTCTATACTATAATTAAACCTCTAAGAGATCCATCGGAAATTGTACCCTCAATTGAACGACGTGTATATACACTTTATGCACATGTTCATATATCTCAAACTTTATATACAGTTCACTTGAGATCTGTATCCAGCTTTAACTAAAATGTATGCCTGAGTTTGTACGAAATCTAAGCACAAGTGAGCTAGCCAACATTACTCTTGATACATATATCAATATATACGAATAATACCATATATAGTATTATCCATACCCCTAAGCACAATTGCACTATCAGCGAGTAATAGAGTTGCTGTTTTGTTTTTATAAATTGAAAACATTCAAGAGTTTTCAGTTTCTCAGTTTTTTCAATTAAACTTTTTAAGTTTAAAACTGTGCATCATCCAACCCCCTGAATTTTTTTTTGTTCATAAATTTTGTTGGTTACCTTAGATTCCTATAGATGCCTGTCAATATGTTTGAACCCAGGCACTAAAATTACAGTATTCTTGCCCATTTTAAATTTTATCGAATAAAAACATTTTAATGTATGTAGTCAACGAGTGGTCCGATTCATTTTAACAGAAAAAATTTTCACCGCAAATCGGCTTGAATTTCAGTATACATATATAAAAGGTATTGTGCTTAGAGAAGCATGAACCTGAAAATGGAAAACATGAAACAATACCCTTGTCATCTGTATGATTTTTTGTATGCTGTATGATAATAAAGAAGTAACATTTTAACTACAATCGATACTGTATCTCCTTTATATTGTATAAAGTGATCAAAATAATAAAAAAAAAGTCGTCTCAAGATCGGTTCAAACATCAATTATTATAATTGCTATAATCATATACTATAGTACACTTAGTAACTATGGCAGGTATACCGGTACAACATTGTATTGATATATTCAAAATTTGCCAAAGAGTCATTTGAATCCGGATGTAAACCTTGTTGGGGTTTGGTTGACTAATATTGATTGAAAGGTTTAATTCAATGTTAATCTTTAAGGGGCAGTGGACCAATGAAGTAATTGTTATTTTTTTATTTATTATAACATACTATCATGATGATATTATACAGTTGATTAATAAGAAGAACTGAATTCGATCAGTTTATCAAAGGTAATATTGAAAGATATGTAATGATATAATGTATCTTGCAACTTAGTAACTCAGTACTACTACAATTTGTACATACATGTATATATATAAAGTGGTACTCGTTGAAACTATCACTTTACCTTGTACCATGGTTAGATCCAATATTATCATAACCATTGGTAAACGATGCACCTTGCATGATGAGGGTTGTTGATAAGCTTAAATCGATAATTATCAGATCATTATTAACAGTACTAACAGCTTGAAAACCAGTTTCTAGTCTACACTGAACTGTTAAAGAAGCCATATACCATTGTATTGAACTCTTTTTTATACCATATTGATAAACCTGCAGAATCAATACACTTCAAGCCTGGGATAACCTTCATTGTTCAAAAGCTGGTAGTGCTAATTAAATCACTCTGAATGGCTGAAGTTACGTAAAACAAGCTTATAAGTTTAAGTAAAACATATCAAATGAACAGTACTTATATATAATACGATTCTTCGCTAGGGCTCGTTACCTCGCTACGCCTACAGAGGGTTGGAGGTGTAACCGCTTTGTAGTTTGTAGTTTGTAGTTTGATCGGGGGGATCGGGGCCAAATTTTTTTAATCTATTTGAACGATTGTTACGTAAGTTTCCGGTAATCAAAAAGTTGTTATAAATTTTTCCAAGATATCTCGCGTTGGTTAAGGTTGTCGGTTACACCTCGAACCATATTTCTCGCATTAATTTATTTATCAAATTGCTGCGTGTATACAGCTTGAATACGTGCAGTTTAATATTAAAGGATTCCCCCGGATCTATTTTTTTTTTTTTTTTCAAAACATTTCAAAGAAATGGTCTGATTTTTTTTAGAAAAAAAATTCAGCATGGTTGTTTTGACCTCTTTCTTGCACTTTTACTGACTATTTCACCTAAATACGGGTACCTGGTGAACAATACCAAGTAAACATCTTACTATAAATGATTACAGTAAGCTTCGACATGAAATTGTTTTTTAAAGTTCCAATAGGAAACCCTGAAAAAAAAAAATTAAATGCTTGGTTTAAAGTAAAAAAAAATCCTTTTCTAGGCTTGAGTGTCGCAATTTTTTTTTTTTTTCACCGTTAAAACCGTTTGATCCAGATTAACTCGGCCTGAACAACCCCAGGTTTTAAAACCATCCTGTGGTGATAAACGGGAGAGTATTCTACACCAATAAAAAAGCTTTAAAATTATAATAGCTCCTGATCATTTGTTTAAAAAAGCATTCTCTTCTATTTATACTGGTAATATGTATGAGATTATTTCAATATTTTTGAACATTTTTTAACAAAATGACGATGTTGGCAAAAAACAAGAAAAAAATGCATCATTTCATTTTTAGCTTAAAAAACGAAAAAAAATATGGGGATGCATTATCCAATTTGAGCCATCCTTGTCCTTAGTTCAAGACTAAAAAGAGTTTTATACTTCACAGCTGAGTATTTTTATTTACTTTACAAATTGTACTTAAAAATGTAAAAAAAAAAAAAGAAATAAAAAAGTCAATTGACTCTTATTTTTTTTTTTTTTTTTTTGACATTTTGGACTATAAAAGAAACAAAATTTCCATCAAAATTTCTTACTTCTGTTCCTTAATATATTAACTCTACTTATTCTTGTTATTGTAACCTTTAACAAACAAAATCTATACAAATCTAAATATAAAAAAATGTGTTGTTTTTCAGCTGCTGGAAGAGTCGACGATTGTGGTTCACCATTGTGTCCATATAGTACTAATTACAGTAAGAAATAATTTTTTACAAACAATTCAAAAAAATACATTTAAAATCAATCAAAACTACTAATTCATCACCAAAACTCAATAAAAACTCAAACCAATGGTAAAACAGGTTTTACATGATTAAAAATTCTCATAAAAAAACACCAACTACTTGGGCATACTTTTAATTTCACTCTATTTATATTAACAATCATTCTTTATTTAATTTTTAAACTTTCTAATATGATTATATTTAATGAACTCTTCTTAAATCTCTACAAATAGTCTTGTAAATTAGTACCAGGTAGGTACAATTTTATATGATAGTACTGGTATTTGTTCACTTGTGCACGGCTTTAAATAACCACAATAATAAAAAAATATTATTAAAAGAAAAATTTTAAATTTTAACAATGATTCAAAAGAATCGGTAAACTCCATCCGTTAAAATTATGCAAATCCTCATGCATGTTTCAGCTTTGCTTTTTAAAAATAAAAAAAGTCCACAAATGAGGTACCGATAATAATGTAATCCTTTTTTGTAGAGCCATTGACTTGAGTTGATGGATTTTAAATATTAGGCAGTACAGTGTAGTATGATCGATATGATAATATCAAGGGCATGTTGATTTAAAGCTAGAATAAGTTCGTTTGACATATAAGACTTTTGAAGCTTTTACATAGCTACACAAATAGATCTTCCGTATATGTTTTAAGCAGTTTCAGTACCTGATCTATAAAAAGTAACACCCAGACTAGCTATCAGTTTGTAATACGTTGATCCTCAAAATCGAAAGTGTTATTTTAAATAATTGTACTGTGGTAAGTTATGGACCATTTATTAGTAGCAAAGTATTTAGTGCCAGGCTATGTGTGAAATTTTTATTTATTGATACTGTATTTTAACTAATTATAATAAACCTAGAGCTGCATAAGCATCCTGATGCAGTAGCTGATATATATTATATATAGTAAACTGATGTACCAATGTCCCTCTGATTTGAAGATTGATTTAGAGCGCCTAATTATAATATCTGATATCTTATCGTTCAAAATTATGAGCTGCTTAATCGGCTACTATAGTTATACGTTTTTTATATATATTTAGCTGCCTAAATTTTGTACTGTAGTCAATCAATCTTGGTCCTACACAGTTGTTAGTCAAAATAGATCCCAAAAAGTTGAAATTATTTTTAGACGGTAATATTACAATAGCTCATTCAATGTGTATAGGTATAGGTATCCTGTTTAGAAAGAGGGAGAGAGAACCTCATCTGACATAACATAAATCGGGTAATTAACCGTTTTACTGTATAAGTAATAATAGCGAGGCCGCATACATCTGATATACACTGTATATGTAATCATTTATCTTGCATATTTAAGATTAACTTGCTCATCTAGTTAATAAATAGCAGGCACTACTACCCAATTTGAAATGAACAATGTCCAGATACAAAAAAGCCTTTATAATTTACTTTAAATTGTACATGTTCAAGCCTGCATAATTTTGACAATCCTTGAAACCTCAATTCAGAACATTATGGAACATAGAAAATCTTGCATAAAAAAAAAACAACCACAAAATATATATTATTTGGTCTAAGCATTCAAAAAAAAAAAACGATCATGTTTATATAAATACTTGTAATTACCGGTAAAACTAAGCAAAGAGTTTTACGACTTCGAAATTATAAACAATAAAACAAAAAACAAGATCAAGATGTGTGAGTTTGCCCAAAATTTCTTACCAAAATTAAAACTAGTAGATTGTGGGTTATTAGGATGTAAAGAAAGTCAAAATTATAAAGAATTAAATAGAACTACTCTCCAAATGGAACTAAATTATCAACAACACGCGGATCATTATTTTTATAAATTAAAACACTAAAATAAAAAAAAACATTTACTGAATAATATAACATTACAGTAAACCAATCTCATGAACACTATATACCCATCTGCTACCAATCAGAAACTTTTAAATTCACCAGTGGCAATAACTAACTATTAATTTACATACTTGTATATTTTTAATTACATAATAATGATGCTAATGATACTGATCATAGAACATTCTGTAACCCTACTGTAGTGGCGATACTCCAAAGTACATGTAGTTATTTTAAATTTTGTTAAAAGTATTACATATATCAAGGATATATAAACTGAGCAAAATTACTCGACTTCAACATATTATACAATAACAAGATATAAAATGAGTCAACAAAAGCATCATCAGCAAAAAAGTAATCCATTTAATCTTGAACCAGATTTATGTACTTGTAAATGGAAACTAGAAATTGGAAGTTCAGGTAAATTAGAGCGGAAAAGATTCTTTTTCTGTCCTGATAGAAGGAATTGTCGATTTCCTGATGGTCATCCAGGTACAGGTACGCTTACAAACGAATTTTTCAATAAGTAATTACTTATTGTTGTTATAAGGTCATAGCAGTAGTACTGATAGCTAAATGTTGCTGAGTTGATTAGGGTTAATACTCCAAATTGGGCCAAATCCCACATGCATGTATATGTTTAAATAATCTATTAAAAGTGATAGATGATGGTAGTCATTTACAAGTAAAGGTATATTTTATATAGATCAATTTCATATTTTTGAAGATCTTCTATCTGGGCTGTTCTGTGTAGCTAATGTACAATCACAAATTTGAGATTTTGTTACTGTATCATCCCGTGATCACCAGATTTGTTACAAATTTTAAACTTATCATGATCTGGTAGTCTAATAAATACTTATCATTTATTGCTTTAAAATTTTAAGAAGTATATAGGTAATATTAGATAAAATATATTTATAAATATATATATTTTCAAGCGATGTACAGTATATAGGGGATAGATTGATACCCAGATTCTAAGGTTCAATTAATACAGCTAGAGAAAATTTTTGAGGATTGGCCTTTTCCAATTCTATAAAATTGAGGCGTTGCTCTCATAATACGTCAAATTTGTTACTATGGAACGTAATTTAGAAATTCTGGTTAGTAAACTAAATTAGTTTATACATCGATCATATTACCTACCCTGTCAAACTAGCCCAATTAGGATGACAGCAACTAGAATCGATCAAATACATGTATACAGAAGGATTCCTTCAATTAATTGAAATTGATATTTGGCCGTAACTTGGATTGGGCTCTACTACATACCATGATACTTAACCATTAAAAAACCAAAACCAATCCAAGAATTTTGTGTATTCCTAATCAAGATTCAAACCCTATACGGCAATGTTTAACTTAAATATAGTATACCCCCACAACTTCAAATATAATTACCAGATTTATCGAAACTTAGTCATTTTAGTTTTTTTTTATTATTATATTCGTCATAGAGAATTACATTACAATTAGCAGGAAAAATATATATGTATAAAAAGAACAATTGTCATGTTATGCTGTAAGAATTTTATTAGGCTTGATTGTTTGCCATGGGTTAAGATGAGACAACAAGATCATGAAAACTTGAACTTGATATAATTGAGAAAAAATTTATATAAATTGAATGTTAAATCTTAATTTTTACAGGTATTTCGTTTAGTTCTAAATAAAATAAAGATATATACAGCAATTTGTACAACCAAACAAAAAAAAAAAAAAATGGTTAGACCATATCAAATTAATCCAGAAGCTTCAGATTTCCCAGATAGACCACCAACTAGAACTTATGACAAAGAACCATGCAAATGTAAAGGTAGACATGTTTTGGATAATAATGGGTTCCCAATTTTAGAAAGGTATATTTTTTGTAATGATCCAGAGACATGTAATTATTTTTACAGGAACTTACAATAGTGAATCCGCACTGGCGAAAAGGTAAACATAGTTCAAAATTTAAAAGAAGCTGAAAAGTTAATTTTGGTTTATTTAATTAAATGATTTTAAATTATAATCTATTCATATGTAATGTTATCTAATAATTTATTTAGAAAGTTAGATTGATCCCATTTTTTCTATTTCATTAAGAGCCGTATACACTACTACAACTCAGAATGCTTGAAAATAACAAGCATGACCCTTGATATTCATAAGTCTAATTATCAAATAAGTTCATGTTACATTAAATTTCAATTAATTAATTTTAATATTAAATATCTAAAAGAAAAAGTTTTGTTTTCTCAAAAATTTGGATGTCGGTCGGGGTTTTTTGGCTGCAAAAAATGAGACAATTGCGTTCAACCTTGCATAATACCCACGAAATTTGAATATTTTTCAACAAATTTTATATCATTCTAATCATTGATCAATTCTTCATCGATTAATATCAAAAATTCATCCAATTGAGACATTTTATGCATTCAAATTTTGATTTAAATATTTCTGAAAAATTCAGGGGTCAGTTAACCCCGCTTAAAGCGGCAAGCTTCGATGGCCAAGTTGGTAAGGCGCGACACTAGTAATGTCGAGATCGTCGGTTCGAATCCGGCTCGAAGCATTTAAAGCTCTTCTTTTTGCTTGAAATCAATCTAGAATGCTTTTTTAATGTCCTGGATACTCGTTTAGACTATTCATATTACTTCAAGGCACTCAGTGTTGGTATAGTTTTGATGCCGACACTGAATTTAACTTGGGAGCAAGCGATTGTCTCACAATGTTATTTCACGGTTAAAGCTTAGACCGAAAGTTATGGGATTATAAATAAAACGCGTAATTTTACTTTAATTGAAGTGATTCTATTCCTCTCTGAATTCAATTATAATGACCTACTATTACGGTAAGAAAAACGAATACCCAGCAGTGCAGGTAATCTAAGTACTTAGTAACGACGTCCCACTAGATCTTGAAGATAGATCTTTATCGATCTGGGTACCAACATGATGGTTGAGGCATTAGATTGTAATTTTACCAATTCCCATATACTGGTAAGTCTCAATTCTGGAATTCTTTAGAAATCACAAAGTAATATTGAGCTGAATTTTTTGCAATCATGTTAACATCAAATGGTCTCAAGAATACGACCGATTCTTTTTTCTGTGTTATTAATGAGAGCATTTTCATTTGTACATTGGTACGATTTTCATATTTCAAAAACCCAACCACCTCCTTTTTTGAGACATGTTCAATTTTTGACATGCAATTATTACAATATTACTGGTACGTGAGAGAAAAATTCTTCAAGCAAACCTCCTTAGTAAATTACATATTCCTACACTTTTTCTTTGTTCACTACGAATTGAAAGTTTGAGAAAAGTTTTTTTTATTTTTTTTTTTCAAAAATAAATGGTATCAAATAAATTTTATTAATTCTTTTTTTAAAGGTCTTTCTGTTTTGTTAATAATAAATACAAAATGAGAAATTAATGGTATATAATAATAAAAAAAATTAAAAATAATAATAAATAAAAAAACAATCCTGAGGAAATACACATAATAGTATCAATTATTTTTAGTGTTGTGTTAGAAATGAAGCTTCTTCAAAATCATCATGAACTGAATTATTTCTACTATTAAAAGTAGGTTCAGTTGTTCTATATAAAACACGTCGACTATCATCTTTAATTTCAGTAATAACACCAGCAACATCTTCATACTCTTGTCTAGATCGTTTAACTCTTAAAGGATCAGCAACAGTTGATGATTTACCAGCTAAAGTTGGAGTTGATTCGGTTGGAGGTGGTGCACTAAAATCTAAATAGCTCATTGATTGAGTTGAAGTAGCTTCATTTATGGTGTTCAAATTAATAGCTGGAGATGGTCCTTGATAACTTGGGAATGATGTTTGAGTTTTGTAACCTTCACTGACAGCTTTTCTAGCTCTCATAGGACCTTGAATTAATTGTGTATGAATATCATCATCTAATTTTGGATATCTAGATGAATGATGTTGTTGAGATGAGAAAGAAGTAGTATAATCTTTTGAGGAAATTGATACTTTTGGACCGGATGAACTGAAATGATCAGTAATTAAAGCTCTTTTTCTTGGTTGTTCCATTGTATGTTGTAATTGTTAGCTGGTTTGGGTATTAATAAATTCGCGATAAATAAATAAGAAGGGAAAAAAAAAAAAAGGTGATAAAAATTTCGAGCGAAAGTAAATAAATAAAAATATTGTAAACAAAAAAAAAACTTTTGTTGCCAATGCAAAAAATAATAAAGAATTAAGAATAATTTTAAATTGGGAGAAATAATATTTTTTTAATGACGTTTTGCCGATCCGATAGAAAAATCTAAATTCTTGAAAAAAAAAAAATGTTGATGAAAAAAAAAATTTAATTAAACCTCCGATCCGACGTTGGGAGTTTTGTTCAAAAATTTAAAAACATCAAACCACTTTTTACAAGTCTTATACCATGGTAGCTATAGCTAAATATATTGCTTGGGTATAAACTAATTAAATACGCGCGCTCTCTAAATTTTTCCAAAAAGAGTCATCGTTGTAGGTTTCCTAAAATTGATCAGTAATTGATTTCTATTGGTTAGCCGCCATCAAGCTTTACTTACCTATCTATGAAATCTTAAAAAAAAAGCGGAGAAGCGGGTAAGTCATTAACATGTATGCATGGTAGCTTGTTGTACCACTGGTACTGGTACTAGTTTTTAAAGGTGTCCAAACACTTTGAGCCCTTTTAAAATTTAAAAGTGTATACCAAAATTAATGTGACGAAATGCTTTTTTAAAGAGTTCTATAACCTTTATTGTTAATAAATTGCATCTCATCAGTTAAAAGCAAGAATCGGCGGGTTTCGATGAGCTAGCTCATCAATTTTATGCTTGTTGTTTGTGCTTGACACGTTAAAGCCTCTCCATCTGTTGCCTATAGGGGTTCTTTTTTTTCTTTCAATTTTTCAATTTAATTCTTGACCCTGAGTACCAAGTGTACACCTGAAATTTGGTATTAGTGTTTTTAATTTTTTCTTTTTTTTTTTGAACTATTTATATCCAAGGTTTCCCACCAATATTTTAATTAATTTATTTCTTTTCTCCATAACATAAAACTTTTATAACAAAAAAAAGGACAAAATGGTTTCAACTCAACAAGCTATCGATTACGAAAACGAATATTCTGCACACAACTATCATCCATTACCAGTTGTTTTCAGCAAAGGTAAAGGTGCTCATGTTTGGGATCCAGAAGGTAAAGAATATTTAGATTTTTTATCTGCTTATAGTGCAGTTAATCAAGGTCATTGTCATCCAAAAATTGTTGAAGCATTGGTTGAACAAGCTAATAAATTAACATTATCATCAAGAGCATTCCATAATGATGTTTTTGGTCCATTTGCTAAATATGTTAGTGAATATTTTGGTTATGAACAATTATTACCAATGAATACTGGAGCAGAAGCAGTTGAAACTGCTATTAAATTAGCAAGAAAATGGGGTTATATGAAAAAAGGTATCCCAACTGATGAAGCATTAGTTTTAAGTGCAACTGAAAATTTCCATGGTAGAACTTTAGCAATTGTTTCAATGAGTACTGATCCAGAAGCAAAAGAATATTATGGTCCATATTTACAAAATGTTGGTCCAGTTATTCCAGGTACTAATAAACCAATTCGATATAATAATATTGAAGATTTAGAAGAAGCATTTGCAAATGCTGGTGATAAAATTGCAGCATTTTTAGTCGAACCAATTCAAGGTGAAGCAGGTATTGTTGTTCCAACTAAAGAATATTTACAAAGAATTAGTGAATTATGTAAAAAACATAATGTTTTATTTATTGCTGATGAAATTCAAACTGGTATTGCAAGAACTGGTAAAATGTTATGTATTGAACATTTTGATGTTAAACCAGATGTTGTTTTATTGGGTAAAGCAATCACTGGTGGTGTTACTGCATTATCAGCAGTTTTATCATCAAAAGAAATCATGTCATGTATTCAACCAGGTACTCATGGTTCAACTTATGGTGGTAATCCATTATCATGTGCAGTTGCAATTGCTGCTTTACAAGTTGTTAAAGATGAAAATTTAGTTGAAAGAGCTGAAACTTTAGGTAATAAATTCAGAGATGGTTTAAAACCTTTATTAGATGGTGGTATTGTTACTGAAATTAGAGGTAAAGGTTTATTAAATGCTATTGTTATTGATCATGAAAAAGCAAATGGTAGAACTGCTTGGGATTTATGTATGTTAATGAAAGATGAAGGTTTATTAGCTAAACCAACTCATGATAACATTATTCGATTAACTCCTCCATTGGTTATTAGTGAAGAAGATGTTGAAAAAGGTTTAAAAATCATTAGTGATTGTGTTGCTAAATTACCAAATGCTGAACATCATGCTCATTAGATTGGTTTATTGTATTTATTAGTTTATAAAGTTTTTAAAAATAAATTACCCTTTTTAGAATATAATTTTTTTTTTTTTTTTCAGCCATGTAGATCTATATATTTTTTTTTTTTGTTACAATTAAAATGCGTGGGGTAAACGATATGGATAGAGGGCGTACCGATCGGTAAATCCTAACCGCAAAAAAAGAAGATCTTTGAATTAGATATGATATGTACAATATGGTACATTCTAAATCAGATACTCAACAATTCTCAAATTTATAAGTGTCTTAAGCAATTGTTTTGGTTTAGTCCACAAAAGAGTATATTATTAATAGGATTGGTAACAATATATAAAGCTCAATTGTTATAATAGATTTGTATTTAAAATCTGCTATCATAATACGCGTCAATTTTACACATGTATTGGTATTATTGCAATATACCACAATCATGATGCATTCATGATGAATTTCAAGTTACCCAACAGTGCATGCATGCAGATGATAATATTTTCAGCCTCACGAGCCGTCAAATATCACAGATCATTATACTTTAGAATCCCAAACATTGTACAGTCAATATACATATTTTCAACTACTATAGTAAATTTGGCACATTATATTAACGTACAAGTAAGGTTACGATAATTATTCTATAAATTTCTTATAATTATACTAAGAAAAAAAAACGCTGTCAAAAAAGTACTCCCGAGCCTTAGTTAAACTAGTCTAGCACTAAATCACGAGAAGCATAAAAATATACTAGTAATATTTAGTGAAACAAACTAGCCAAACTAGCAAGAATCACATTTTGTCCACAACTAGCAACTAGTCTAACAAAAAATTAAGTAAAATGCCATAGCTAGCTTGATCAAGAGGATTATGTGCCCCTCCACAGTTTCACCTGATATCAAAAAAATCAATGGCCTATTATATTATAACTGTGTGAAGGAACCCCCTCTGTAACAAAAAAAAAATACCGATCTATATCCTGTACGAGATCGAATTGATAACAGTGCCAAATTAGGACCCATAATTGTCTAGTTGATGGTATTTGGGCCACAAAATTGAACGACATGGGTATGGTATTCAATCCATGAATACCTTACTTAAGACTTATCATTTTTTAATTTTGATCATAAGAAATAACTATATCATAAACTACATTATCGAGGGGTCTTTGTTCTTGCTATACAGTAGATAATTTGTTCAATTAAGAGATAATTGGTCACGAAGTACTCTATTTTTTAGTTCAACTAGCCAATCATTACCAATTTTCAATTAAAAGTCATCTCCCTAATTTTACTCTTATCTTTTCTAATATAATAATTATACTTAATTAGTATTATTTAAAATTCCTGTAAAACCCTTAACCCCCATTTGAACATTTGAACCTATATTCAACACCCTCTTTGTGTTTCTATATATATATATAACTAATTCTCTCTTTAAGATCTTATTCTTATATCCGTGACAACCATTTCAAATAAAATATTATAAAACAGCCTAAACTAAATCAAAGTAAAAAAACATACTACTATTCAAGATGATGGCAAGACAATTACCTTATTTTTTCCCATTGAAAAAACGATTAGGTGAAGTTACTTTATTAGGCACAGTAGAAGCATATGAAGTTCATCAAAGAATTAAAGAAATTCAAGAACTTGGAGGAGAAATAATTAAAAGAATTGATAACATTTCACAAGAGAATTTTTTAGGTACGATATTAATTTTAAGAGGTACATTATTTTTTTGGGATGTATTAACTATTAAACCATGGGTAACAATTAATGGTTTACAAGATATTTTCAATCCAAAAGAATTTGAAGAAAGAGTTGATAAATTAATATTAATTGGTGCCATTGCCAAACCCGCTGCTAATTGTATTTTAGATCATAAAAGATTTGAAGAAGATGAAGAATTCGAAATTGATATTAGTTCAAGTTTAGTTGTTAATGAATCTTATTTATATTATTCTTCATCAACTCAAAGAAGTCCACCAACTCAAAAAGTTACTGCATTAGATGTATCAGTTCCAAGACATTCATTAGATGTTTATTATTATAAACCAAAAGATAGACTATTCCCAGGTGGTAAAAGCAATGAAATTAAAATTCCGTTAATTGAACATATGAATGATCAAGAATTAGAAAAATTTAAAAGAGAAACTGATCCACCTCAGTATCATCATAATAATCAAGTTGCAAGTTATAGTGGGTATTCTAAAAGTTATAGAGCCCATGAAAATTCGGAAATGGATCGATATTTCCAATTGAGTGGTTAATTTAATTTAGTATAATTTAATATAATTTACTTGGATATATTGTTATTTTAAAAAGTATCTGTTTTAGCTAATCTTTTTATTCTAATTAAACCAATCCAATTGGTCTCTGGCTTCTATAGGTTCGAATTAGTTCAACTAACTATCGAACATGGTATAATAGCTGCATATATATTATAGATATACTTACTACCTTACTCTAAAAATCGTTATGGTCCAAGCTATCAGTGATAGTATAGGATCTTACACCAGTACACGCGTGCCATTAAATTTGTTTTTAAGACATTTGAGCCGCATCTAAGATTTTATTGTACCTTATTACAGTAGATTAGATCTAGCAGATAGCGATCTATCCAAATAAATGACTATCTATACAGCTAAGTGAACCCAATATTAATAAAACAGAATGCACATATCCCTACAAAACTAAGAAATAAAAAGGTTGAGTACTACTGGGATATTTAACCAGATTTTTATGATGTCAATAGATGAATGACAGTTATACAGATATCCATGAAGGTTTATATAACACATCATAGCGTTTATAAGTAAGTTGCCATATGGGATTATTTTATAACCCAGAGAAATATAGTTATAAGAGGTACATACAATTGTACAAGTCTATAACTCATGAGTCTGTTCTCCTAAGTAATATGTCAACTTAATTTTTAACTGAGTTTATATACTGTATATGCAAGTACAAGTACAATTGTACCTTCAATGTATAGACATCAATGTATATAGCTCTACTATTGTTACTAAGATGACCGAATATTACTATTGATAGTACAATATAGATATTACCTTGTTTCGAGTTATTTTTTTTAAAATCTAGATGTAATTTAAGAAGTGGCTAAAACCAAATACCAAGGTAATATAAGCTAATTAATGTTGACGAAAAGTACTGACTATCAATCAAAACAATCTTACTACATTATTATTTTCTGGATCATATTATACCATTGGTTATAGTAGAAAAGATACATTTATCATTATGAACGAACTTAGATCCTATATTAGTAGTGATGGATAAATGTAGATCTACATGTATTTGAAAAGTTTTATTGATGATGTATTTTTTTTTTTCGGAGCTCCATCCGTGATTACCAAACGGTCAATCAACTTATGAGCCTCCGAAACCTACAGCTAAAAAAGCTTTAACTAATGTGTCAGTTGTCAAATTTGATAAAAATCAATTAATTATCATAATTTAGTTTTGCTATACATTAACAAAACACTCAGTGATATAAATTTTTGCAGGTATCAAAAAATGTGTTTAAATAAAGATCTAAACGTTTGATTATATCTATCAATCGAAATTATAATCAATATGTATACAATACTTAAGTTCATCTATAAAATTCGAAAATGTAATCCTTAAGACCAAATCTCAAAATTTTGGAAATCAACCTCTAGATCTGGATCTGGATAAATCATAATAAAATTGTTGGTTATTTCTGAGTCTTATCTTATAAAGTCATCTAATTTTAGGCGTGCCATATGCATGGATGAATTGAAAAAGGTTCTTATAACTAAATAAAGAATAATTTATTATAAACATTCAAGATGTTCATGTGCTGGAAATGACCGAAGTTTTAAGAGTTAATTTGAAGAACCGTATCCAAGGTATACTATATGTAACAGAATACCAATCAAGGATAAATCTACAGTAGGTGTTCGCTAAAATTATTGCTATCTTGATCCATATGTACAAGTTGTATATATAAATTTAACAGGCCTAAAGATTATGTGTGAATATGATAATTATGGAATTACAAGCTTAGTAATAGGAATCTATAAAAGTCAATTATACCAGTGGTAAGATAAACATTGATCGTCATTGTTTAAGTTAAAAATTTTCTATACTATTTAACCTGTAAAGCTATACCTGAGGTACCATGGTACATCCATTGTACTTCATAAAAACTCATTAGATGCAGGGGGATTTTCATAAGATTAGCTGGATCTGATTAATTTTGCAACATTAAAAAGAAAAAAAATAGCCTAATTCCCAGGTATATGTGCACCTCAGGTATCCAGAAAAATAGTACAACTCAACTGACCAAACTGTAACCAAAATGCCTAGTAAATTGGTGAGTTCTATAGTCACACTCGGGTCACAGCAACATCTATCCTATAATGGATAGGGGATATAATTTACAAATTGATCCTGGATAGCGAGTTCTTGTACATACAAGTACAAGTTGTACTAGTTGTAGACTGTTGATCATTGGTATTATACCTCTACCTGGTACACATACAATTGTATAATTGTACAATAATATGTGCTTGATCGCTCTATCAGAATATCCATATATAGTTGTGATTAATATCAACTGATAATGATACTAATACCTCGGATAGTTATCGAGTTATGATATATGTATATCAATTGGAATACTGAGTAGTTCTATATCTTGTTGTATGTGAAATGAACTTACACTAATTAAAAACCGTTCAACGGTTTTGCCCATATAAATATGATGGATAAATTAATAAGCAAAAAGGAATGATTGTGGGGCTCAATTAGCATTTAAAGACTTAACAATGTTCCAGCCAGACTTTTTTTTTCAAAATCCCCCCACTTATCCCAAGAACCTGAAATAAGCGAAACATTTCACAAATAAGGCTTATCGCCATCAATATCCGAATTCGTCAAATATTTTTGATAAAATAGGATTTCCAGGAATATATACACCATCACCAGGTAATGATTATACGTATAAATTCAAAAACCAGATTTGTTTTACTGGTAACTCAATTGTTTAGGTTCTGATCGATTTGATTACAAACAATTTATATACCCTACTTTCTCATCCAGATATCTGATCCTAGTAGCTTGAATACAACCTAATTTGAAACGACTTGTGTAATAATCACTGTATTATTCTTTCGAATTACCAAAAAAACTCTGAAGATATACAGTAGCTTTGGAACGATCCTTATAATTCATGCTAGAGATGTATAAGTCACAATTCTTCATAATATATACATTGTATAACTATATGTATGAATTTTGTAAACAATTTTTGCAGAATTGCTTGAAAAATATTTTAGCCGAAAATAATATTATTACGTTAAATGGCAACTCATCCATGATTTTAAAGCCTAGGCTTTTAATACGCTTTTTATCTTTGGGCTATTGACGAATAACTTCATATTAATGATCATTGAATATAAGCGGTTTCTGTTTTTCTTAAGAATATTATAATAGACACCATGTACAGCGCAACTGTGATGGTTTTTTTTGTCCAGGGGGGATTAGTCGTCTCGGTTACGCTATACATTAAAATGGTTTAGCATAAACGCAAGCTTCAATTTTTTATTAATTTAAGCTGAGTTTAAGCGAAAAATGTTACTCAAATATAATGTATATGAGACTATGGTAGTTTCAAAGGTAAACGCTGCCCAAATTTCATTTGATCGATAATTCGAATAAATTCATTTAATCAAATCCCTATCATAACATACCAGGTAGTTTCGGCTAGATTATAAGGATATTGTAGTTTTAGTTACATGCTAAGTTTGATTGACATCAGCTTGACACTTTAAAATTTGATCTTTTATAGATGTACAGGTACAATTGTACAATACATTAAAAATATAACTACTACAGTAGAAGATTATATTTATGATTTAAAAATAGAAACACATGAATTCACTGCTAATTGTAAATTTTTATTGTTACAAGTAAACGTTAAACCCGGCTCAAACTTTACAATGTAAATTACCTGAGGTAGCAAACTTGTCAGTCTGTTGCAGGGGGTGGATGTTCCGTAAATTGTACATATTTTGATACAAATTTGATTCAGAAAAAAAAAGGGCATAACGACTCAGATTCAGATGAAAATTAAAAAAGAATATATATATGTAGAAAAAAAGTAAACCTTGAGATACCCTCCAAAAAAATTTTTATGCCTGGCACACACCGTATTCTTAAAAAAATTCCCACCCGATACATACAACTTCTTATAGCCTTCCTCTATTAAAAGGTGTAGGTGATACTGGCAATAACGATTTGTAATACCTACCAGGTATTTACAATCATTGATGTTTTACTTATATTCTAATAATGAATTTAAAGCGTGGGAGCCGAAAGCTTTTTACCTAAAGTTTTTTATTACGCTGCTAAGTATATTATACACACGATGCTTCAAAAATGGCTGCCCCGAAATCCAGTTTGTAAAACCACTTAAATACTACTGGACTGTACAAGTTGGATATTTTTAAATTAGACAAAACTTTTCTATTGCTGACTTCAAGTCAATTGGTTTTATTATTAAACGAATTGTAGCGAATCAACATTATTGTAGAACTAACCAGAAGCTAGCTTATATTCTGTGTAATTTGTTATAATCTAGCATCGGGATAGTATGATAAATTTACCTAAAAAATTAGACTATCTCACTTAAAAAAAATACAAAATACACATGTAAGTTACTCTAAGTTAGTATTCAGTAACTACATATAATAATAAGTGTACTTTTAAGAATTCCTAGGCTGATATACAGTAATTTTATAATTAATTTAATAAATAACATACACCTGTATAAATATATGCAGTTGTAACATAAACTTTTGAAAAAAAAAAATCCCTCAATCTGAAATCACAAGACCTTAAAAATACCAATATTATGTCTTTTAAATGTATGATGTGGAATATATTATACATGTATATATTTTACGACAATTTTGTGTTAATATTAAGCATAACAACAACCAGGAAACAATATTAATAACAATAATACTCTAAGGCCTGAGGTATAACTTGTTATCCGACTGTGATTCCTTTAGAATTAATTATTAATTGAAAATAAAATTAAATTAAAAATTTAAACAAATAACAATACACATTAATGGTTTAGAATTGGTTGGGTCCAACTACTCCAAGCTGTAGTAAAAAAATATCCTGTATATATGAGACTTGGGGGTCCCATTTATCTTAAGCAATGATTGTTTATCCCAATTTTTTATTTTTTCATTAAGCTAGATTAAGGCCCATCAAAATTCTTTAAGCACTATGCTTGTATGCTCAATCATACATCTATTATACGGTATACCACGATACGTACAAGTACAATTGTACGTGGTACCAGTAACGTAGCTGTTTTTACGTTCTTATATAGAGTACTAAGGCACAGTATGGATATACATTTATTGTATATCGCTTAACAAGAAAGCTTGAATTTTTATACATCCATCCCGCGTTTTTCATCTTATACCTGGAAATTAATGGGGCATTAAGATTACAAAAACGCCCATTGATTGAATTTCTTTTGATTGCAGCTGGCTACATGTTGACCCATAGACTTGATTAATTCAAAGTTGTGTGCCATGGCATTTGTTTGTTACAAGACTACTGGACTATTATAGCCTTCCTAAGGAAACTTACGGGCCGGATTCTTGTAACCTACGACAACTAAGTTATTAATTAATTAATGAAAATCTCATCACGAAACTACTTTGTATTGTTAAAGATCGGTTTTAAAATGAATAGTACTCACGAAAATCATTTGTTTTGCTATGGATATATATATAATATTATAAACGGCTTTGTATACATATAATCGAGTATACCATCTTTAAATTTATTAACGTAACCTAGGCATAAAATAGTGGTAGATCCAACCAAAAAGATTGATCACAGAACAAAGTGTTGGTACCATTTAGTACCATGCCCTCTCAAATAGTTAACACAAATCAAAATGAAAAGCATTAGAGAAGTTACCACGGTATATACAAGGTTAATTGAGATATTGACAAAACTATTACAGGTATAAATGTACTTAAGTTGTATATATATGTGCCTGATTAAGTTTAACCTAATTAGCTTAAGTTATGCTAACCTGCGCCGCAGTGATCTGATTGATCGATCTCATCATCGATTGTGATTGTAAAAAAAAAAATAGTCGCGACGTGTCTACCAGCTGTATGTCTTCTTCCCAACAACACGCACCCATATTCATACAGTACATGGTACATTCAGATAACATAAAACAAATCAAGAAGTACCGTGGTATAATGGGGACAAGTTTCGATAGTTTCAATATACACGTTGTATAGGACAATCAATTTTTTGGTGGCTTTAAGTGGCAAGCTTAGTCAAGCACTAGCGGTTAGCAGATGAAATTTTAAGCGTGTGCTTGCCATTAACGGCTAACCTCCCAACAGAAACCAATTTAAATTGAATCGACGCGTCGCTTTTTTAAACCCTTACAGTAAATTTAAAACCTAATCAGCAGTTTTATCAAGGGTTTTTTTACCACCAACACCAGGTTAGTGTTGATACCCTTGTATTAATGGAATCTCATGCCGATTTTTTAAATCAAATAACCACAACTAACGATCTGTTTTTTTCTCAGAATATCCCCGCATTTCTTATTTAAATTTTTGACAGATCGTTAAAAAATTTCTTTCTTTCTTTCTTTCTTAACATCCACAAAAACTAAGCATTTAAAGAGAGAAAAAAAAAAAAAATGAAAGATCCTATTGATTTTTCTTATAAATATAGTGATATTGCGAAAGCAAGACAACCAAGTATTATTAAAAAATTTTATAAATATTATAAATTACCAGGTATTGTTAATTTAGCTGGTGGGTTACCAAATCCAAGTTTATTTCCAGTTGATAGTATTAACTGTGAAATTGCAAGTTGTGATAGATTTTTAATTGATAATAATACAAGTAATACAATGGAAATTCCAAGATTAGCTAATACTACTAATTATGATGAAAGAATTGATATTAATACAGCATTTCAATATGGTCAAGCTGATGGGTATCCAGCATTAATTAATTGGGTAAGACATTTAGTTTCTAAAATGCACAAAACTGTTTATAATGGTGGTCCAAGTGCTGTTATTAGTTATGGTAATACTGATGGATTAAATAAAGTTGTTGAAATGTTTTCAAATGAATGGTGTAAAGATAAAGATCCTGTATGGTCAAGAGAAGGTATTTTGGTTGAAGAATTTACTTATACCAGTGCTTATCAAAATTTTGAACCAAGAGGATTAAATTGTGTTACTGTTAAAACTGATAAATATGGTATGACAGTTGATGGTCCACAAGGTTTAGAAAATATATTAAAAACTTGGGATAATAAAAATGGTAAATTACCTCATTTAATGTATATTATTCCAACTGGTCAAAATCCAATGGGTACAGTTATGAGTAATGAACGTAAAAAAAAAATTTATAAATTATGTCAAGAATATGATATTATTATTATTGAAGATGATCCTTATTGGTTTTTACAATTTGAAGCTTCAGAAAATAATTATGTTGAAGAATTAAAAGATACTTTTATTAGTTTAGATTTGGATGGTAGAGTTATTCGATTGGATTCTTTTTCAAAATTATTTGCACCAGGTAGTAGATTAGGATGGGTTACTGCACAACCAAAATTATTAGAAAAATTTAATGAATTTACTGAATCTAATATGCAAGGTGCATCTGGTATTACACAATCAATTTTTGCAAAAATTATTTTAAATCAAACAAATGAATGGGGAGTTGATGGATTTATGAAATGGTGTAGTGGATTAAATAAACAATATCGTGAAAGATGTAAATTAATGTGTAATGAATTAGAACAAGGTAAAATTATTTCATTAACAAGAGATGATTTTGTTAATGTTAGTGAATTACAAGCATTTGAATTTTTAAATCCAGATGGTGGAATGTTTGTTTGGTTACATATGAAATTTGATTCTCATCCTTGTAAAAAATATTTTACAAATCAACAATTATCTGATTCTTGTTGGAAATTTTTAACAAGTGAACAATATAGAGTTGTTGTTTGTCCAGGGTTTATGTTTGGTGGTTCTGAATCAATTAGACAAGGTAAAAGTTGGGAATATTATCGATTATGTTTTGGAGCTGTTGAATTAAATCAATTAAAAGATTATACAACAAGATTTGTTAATGGTGTCGAAGGATTTTGGAATATTAAAAAAGATGGTATTGAAAAGTTGTTATTAGAGTAATTTTTTCTATAATATATTTAATTTATTTTTATGTTAGGTTGGAATAAGATAAGGTTTTTCCTTTTTTATTCTAGGCTTTTTTTGCATGTTTTATTTACACTCCCTTTTATGGAAGGATATTCTTGATAATAATTTAAAGTTTCTCACTTATTCATTCCATGCATAAAGACAAAAAAAAAAAATGGTTTAATTTTTCCGTTGAGCTTAAATAAATTTGTACTTGTGGTTACTGATTCTTGGGTATTTCCATTTAATAGTGTATGGAAATTTTCGATTTATAAACACAAACCAAAATGAATGATTAAAAACTTCTATGCAGGAGCTCTTTCACATAAATTAAAATTTTTTTTAAAGCTTCAAGGAAGTTTTTTCAAATCTAAAGCTTCTTATTTTGGCACACAAAAAAGTAAACTTATTAAAAATAGCCCACAAATTCTATCAAATTTTTTTTTTTTTGTTTTATTCTAGAACACGTTTTTATTGATTTTGTTTAATGTATACATGATTGTAACTTTAAAGATCGTCTTATAATCAATTTTATAAATTGTTTTGAATTACCATGGTTAATATTACCAGGTAATAAATTTAATAATTTAAATTTTTTATGGAAATTCTCGTTAATTGAGTGCATAAACACTACCACCATAATATTCCAAAAGAGAAAAAAGATTCCCTTCAGAGATTTGAACTACAGTAGTTAATATTATTTTGAGGTAATTCATATATTATGATATCTAACCTACTCCTAAGTCTGATTTTGAAAGCTATACCAGGTTAGACTGATCGAAGTAGCCACTTGATGTAGTTTACCAATTTAGGTAGTAGTCTAGAAGAAAATCTACCCGTATTCTATGCATGTATACATAAAAGGAAATTAAATTTTTGCTGTAACCAGGTTATATATGTATATTTTATTATTAAATAATAATACAGTAATGTACCATTGGTATGCTATCGATCTTCTCTGTAAAAAAAAAAAAAATTTCTACAGTTCTGTATGTGTTTATTTTGTTTCTTGAAAAATTTCAGGTGCTAATGAAAATCTTTACACCACTTCAATTTAAATTTCGGATTAAATTTTAGCTCAAGCAGTATTAACAATATCCCACGTAAATATTATTCAAGTGAAAAAAAAAAAAAAAAAAAAAACTTAACAGGGAAAGGATCTGACAAGTCAAAATTTTTGATCTAAAGTTTTCTAAGTTACGCGATCAGATCAAATCCAAGATCTTAGATCGAGATGAGAGGGGTGAGGCGGCCCGTTCAAACATGCTAAAGGATCATATTGTAGCGTTAATATTATAAATTACTGATTATACTGTAATACGGTTAATCGTCATTTATATTATTTTCGAGTGGCTAAAAAAAAAAATTTTAGCAGCTTAAAGCACAGAATCTGATATCCGGGTGCCAGGAACCAATACACCCACCATTTGTAATGTCAATTTATTATACACTTCTTAACTCCGAGATTATTACATAATATCTTATCAAAACTTAAGTTTTCACCCATGCCTAAGTAAATGTTTTATTATTCCTAGGGCATAGCAACGCTAATGTAATACATCTTGAAAATTAAGGATATAGTTTAATGTATCCTATTACCATCCAGATCCTGGATATCTATCTACATGTATAATATCAATCATGATAATAATAAAAGCCAATTTAGAAAATATTTAATATAATTAAGGCGTCTTTAAAAAGATCTATGCATCTGATACGGCGAAATATTACAGTATTTACATCTGAATTATGGTAGGATATGTATATCCTGTATAGTTAACCTGGTATTTAGGTACATCTACATGTAGTTTTATTTATCATGGAAATTTTCGTGAAATGACTTTTGGAATGAATGAATGAATTCATTTGTGGAGAAATGCGATCTAAAGAAAAGTTAGAGCCAATCTAAGCGCTAGCTTATAATCTTGCAGATAATGTATCCTTGCTAATATTTACCTGTATTTCTTATTACCTGTATTTCTTATTACCTGTATTTGTTGTTTTCGAAAAGCTACATAATGCAAGAACATGTATCTGAAAAATATTACACCTGGTACTTAGTACACTGACTTAGTAACTAAAGGTATCACTCAGTTACCGTATGAAAGCATATTTTGTGGTGGTTTACAATGTACACGATCTTAATTATACAGTACATTATGATAAAAGAATATTTTAGTTCATTTTCGAAAGCAAACCCCGAATACTATGGACATATTCAGATGTTGTACATGGTTCCAGTATTCTAGATGAGGTTTATTATGTAGTTCTTTAAATTCATTATCAAGGAGACATATAATACGCAATATGATTTGAGGTACAACTACCAGCTGCATCACACTAAATTTTATATTTCGTGATGATCAAATTACCATATATAAGCTTCTACAACTAGTACCGAGGTACGTTGTAGTTACTATAGATTATCAATTAAGACTAAAAAATTTTAATAAGGAAAGTGTGACAAATATTTTACTGGTAGGCTTAACTGGTAGTTTCCTTCTTAGAACTAGTTTAAATTAATTATTATTCTCTAAGGTACCTGGTACAAAGAAAAATTGCACATCGATCCTCAAAATGTTAAACTATTTTATAGATAATAATCCCACTTTAAGTGTACAATACATCGTATTATAGAATTGATTGTTTTAGGAATAATAAACTAGTTGCAATTACAGTTCTATACGATGATGAGGATAGATTTCAAGCCTTACCTGGTACTGTAATTATTAGCTGTATAGGCAAATCCGATATATTATGGGTATAGCGCGCAAATAAAGATTATACTGCATCCCTACAATCTAACCATCATATATACAGTATATTCAGTATATTATAAATACAACAAGGATAATATTTCAATCAATTAAAAGCGTATAAAGACCTTTTTTTTTCAATTACCATATATAAGAATGCAGTGGACCAATGATAATGTTTTGGAAATTATATGCCTCAAATCATAATTGGCTAGTAATAAGACAAACCCCCCATTGACCAGTACCTATATATGTATCTAAAAGTTTCAAGCATCCTGAATACAAAATCTTGATATCTGGAATCTAATAGGAATAAGTTGATTGTTTATCAATTAGAGCTAATTGGAAAAAGCTAGGATTCCGATTATAATTTAGCTTCGAACTTTATAGTATCAATGATTGGTGTTGATTTTTTAAAAAATCATGCATGATAGCCGACATTTAAGGGGGAGAAATAAATCATTTAAAATATAGGAACAAAAGTCATTGAAATATCGTACTGTTATAACAAATAATATTTTTTTTTTTTTTAGTTATCGAATATCCTCATCACTTGGTGTATATTACCTGTTTGTACCTTATAAAAACCAATTTAACCTTATTTAGATCCTAACCATATTTCAGCTATCTCAAGTTCAGTCAGTTGCCTATAACTTTTTTTTTTTTTTGATTAATAAAGCTTAAAGTAATTAAAGGCTTCTAGACTCTTTTTTTTTTAATCAATGTATATAAATTATTTAAACAAAAGGGCTCACTTATAATGTAATGTAAAGAGAGGGGTGTGTCTGACACTAAAGCAGTAAGTTTTTCTGTAAAAGTGATATTTTACGTGTTTCATGGTTGCATTTAAAAAAAAAAAAGTTTCGTGCATGCAAATAAATCTCGGTTCAATTTAAACTGTATACTACACCACCACGAAAAAAAAAAAAAAAAAAAGAGCAACAACAAGTCTTTTTCTTATTTTAACATTTTACTAAGGAAATGATTATTTTCTTACCGATGGAAAAGTATATTTTCTGATAATGATAGACTGTATATATGGTAAAGTTTCTTTAAGCCCGTTGACTCGGGAGGGGGATGTCTTTAACCCATGACCGGGAATTGCAAATATATCTTCTATTTCTCGGTTAT
Organism: Blastobotrys capitulatus; assembly: GCA_030564325.1. NCBI lineage: Eukaryota > Fungi > Ascomycota > Dipodascomycetes > Dipodascales > Trichomonascaceae > Blastobotrys > Blastobotrys capitulatus. The sequence continues at coordinate 106,670 of JAJLUL010000022.1, forward strand.
ACCTGGTATGTTTTGCTCTAAAATGATTGATGAGGTTAAACTGTAATTGTTTACATACCATTGGTAATAATAATTAATCAGCTTGTAATGTTGTAGTTAACAATTGATAATTTAATATGAATATTATAATGAAGTGGTGTAAAAATATTTTCGATGATGATTACAGATTATCAAAATTGTAGAAAAAGAAGAAAGAAAAAAAAAAAAAACTCGATCCGTTGATATCAGATACAATGCATAAATCAATCTCATTATGATCTTTAAAAATAAGTGTAAAAAAAGTGACTCGTTATAAATTTATTAATCAATGATAAAGTAATAATTTAATGCCTTGTTATGTTTATAGCATTACTGGTATATCATTGTTATAAAGAAGAGCAGTGCATTTGAAATAGCTAATACAACTGATTAATAATGTGATGATCTTTTTCTAGGTAAACATATTATTTTCTGTATAGATCATTCGAAGCAGCTGTATAATATATAGTGATCGCGATCGATCTAATTTTTGAATTAAACAGGTATGGATGGTACCATGGCTGGTTACATATATTTTGAACCATCTACACCAGATATACTATTAGGTGTAGCAAGCTAAATATCTAACCCCAGATCTTTACGAACTTAAACTTTAGTTGATCCATATATAAAAACTCTTAACTCTAACTCTTTACAAATTGAGTTTATCACAGATGATCTATAAGAGTTAATCGAGATGATGGAAGGATGTTTTTTAAGAAATCAAGGTTGATACAAATCTTATTGAACATAATACATTTTTGAGGGTAATCAAAAATTACTTAAAAGATATCAAGCCAGGTCTACAAACTACTAGTGATGTGTACAGGGTATCATCAAAAAATAAAGGCAGGTCCATAAAATTGAGTACATGTATACGACTTTTTGATCTCACTGGAATATCTAGAATTTAATTCTTTAAACCTAAGGTTTTATGTTTGTAGTTAATAGTTACAACAGGGTTTCAAAGGAAAAAAAAATAAAATTTATACAGCTTAGAAGTCTCCCTTTCCGCAACCCACATTTTCTATTAAAAATCTCATTAAAAAAAAAAAAAATAAAAAAATTTAGAATCAACAATTGGCACTTAATTTCACAGACAAATAATTACTCCTCTCACACACAATCTCATCCCGGCCTTCTACTGTACTCACATTATCACACTGGCCCACACGACCTCGTAACAGAAAAAAAACAACTAAAACCTTCGTAGCTCCCAAAGTCTATATGGAAAAAAATTATATGGCTGCCACATTAAAAAAAAAAACAAAAAAAAACACGTACAAGCTTCTAGTACAAGTACAAAAAAGAACCATGCTTTAAAAAACCGTCATGCCTTGATATCTCATATCTCGTTTTTTTTTTTTTATGATCTTAACCAACGAATGGAAGAAGAAAAAAAAATTATTGAACAAGATTTTTTTTTTTATTGAATTAGTCTATAGAATACAGCTTAGTACCAGTGGTAGGATTTTGAAAGCATAATGCATGTTAAGAGACCTTAAATTTGCAAATTAAATAAAAAAATAAAATAAATAATTTTGTTTTTGAAAAAAAAAAAAAAAAAAAAAAAAAAAAAAAAAAAAAAAAAAAAAAAAAAAAAAAAAAAAAATTTTTTTTTAAAAAAAAAAAAAAAAAAAAAAAAAAAAAGAGATCTGGGAAAAAAAAAATATTGACAAAAGAAACTAATTTAAACAAAAATTATGTATATTCCAAAAAAGAAGAAAAAAACTAAACTTTTTTTTTTTCTTGACTTGTATATAAATCCATCCATTTCTTTCTAATTTTTTTTAAATAAATTCTTCTTTTCTTCTTATTAATCTAAAAAAAAACAATTTATTATTCTTTTTAAATTTATTAATCCCCTGAGTTTTTATTTTTATTATTAATCTAATCCATTCATTGCACCAATATTATAGACATTTCAAATCACTAATTAATCAACAATTTTATATAATTTATTTCCAAAATCATCATCATTATCATCAACACTAACAAACTAATTTATAATCAAAAATGAACACAGAAGAAAATGCCCGATGCAAAGTTTATTTGATCCCAAACTTATCCAAACCACAAATCAATCAATTCATTCACGAAGCAACTATACATGGTGCTATTTTCGAATCAGATCGAAGCAGAAATGAAAATGGTGAAACCGTTTTAATTTTCATTGTGGGGATTCCATCAATTGAATTCATACAACAGCATAACTGGGTCAAAGGAATTGATATGAGTTAAACAAAAAAAAATTAAACTAAAAGAATAATGCATGTTTTTTTTTTTTTTTCTTCTCTCTTTTCTCTATTTCACTCTAATTCAACTGCTGATTTTTTTAAGATTTTATAGAAGGAAGTTCAAAAGAAGTTTAAGAACATAAAAACAGAAATAAAAACAAGGTTTTAAACTTTAAAATAACCCAAAAAAAAAAAAAAAAAAAAAAAAAAAAAAA
>JAJLUL010000022.1:109239-182407 GCA_030564325.1 Blastobotrys capitulatus
CCCCCTGTCTTTTTTTTTTTTGTTCTCACTTTCTACCTCTTACCTTCTACCACTGCACATTAAATACGATACTCAATCAAGTATAAATGTCTGGCATCTTTAAAAATAGCTTACAAACATGTACTAGTACATGTATTATCCATCGATAGCAAAAAAAAATTAACTTAACTCTATAGACTAATTGCCCGTGATTCAAATTTATCATAACAGAAAAAACATATCTCTTTTCTATGCTTTATTATTATCTATAAATAAATATTAAAAATTAAAAATTAAAATTAAAAAAAAAAAAAAAATTAACAATAGTCTAAGGAATAAAAAAAAAATATATCCAATGCAAAAACCTTCAATTATAATAAATTAATCACCTTTTTCACTCAAAACTTGTTTAACAGGCTCACTCTCTTTATACAACCCTTTATCATAAATATATCTAATAACACTATTAGGTAATAAATATTGTACACTCATACCTCTTCTAATAAACAATCTCACTTTAGTTGAAGAAATATCATTATAAATTAATTGTTTAATTACCAAAACATTTCTTCGATGTTCATACATAATATCATGACTTAATAAAAATGATCGAACATCACTACCAGTTCTTTCAACAATTAAACAACCATATCTACCTAAAATATGATGCAAATCTTCTTCTGCCCAAACATTTGGTTCACCCATTGATTCAATTAAATCTCCACCTGCTAATAACATAATTTTAACTCCTTTTCTTTTACCTGATTCACATCCAACTCCACCTCTTTTATCATTAATTTCTTTATTAAAATGATCCAAAACTAATGCTGTTCTTGTATATTGTGGTTGTAAAGATTCCCATGCATCAACCATTAACCATGATGATGTTCTTTCACAAGCTAATTCACACATTCTAACTCTATGATATGCTGGTGCTAATCCTGGTTTATTATAATTATCACTAACTGGTGAATAATAACCTCCAATAACTTCAAATCTTGTATGTTCTCTAATTTGATCCATTGCCATTTCAAACATTCTAAGATGTAAATAAGTAATTGGTGAGAAACTTCCACAAGCTACTAATACTAATGGTGTTTTATTTTCATCCAACATTACATTACTTAATCGATGTACTGGGAATGAATATTCTTCTAATTTTCTTGCTTGTCTTGTTACACCAGTTGGAACTTCTTCTAAATCTGCTGATTGTACAACTGGTCGGATTCCTGATGGTTCATATATATATGGACTATTTAATGCACTAGCTCGTTCTTCATTTATTTTTTGAACTCGACTACTAGTAGTACTATTATTAGAAGTTGTTAAATGTGTTTGATTTGTTGGACTACCATGTGGTGGACTATTTTCTGGTGTATCATTTGGTGAAGCGCTCATGACACTACTAATTTTTGGAATTCCACTTGGAATATCGTCTGGCATATCTTGTCTTGAAAAATGAGATGATGATTTACTAGATCTAAAAGAACTTGGTCGAGGTGGTGTATCAATTGCTAAATCTTGCAATTCTTCGAGTACTGTTGGTTGAATTGGTGAAAAATTTGGAATATTTGTATTTGAATTGAGTTTTCTTTCTGATTTGGATTGTTCACTTGGTGGTTTAAAATTTGGTGCTAACGATGGGTCCATTATTTGGAAAAGAAAAAAAAAAAAAAGAAGAAGAAGAAAAAGAGAGAGAAAGAAAGAGCAATAAAAATTAATTCGAGAAAAGGATTTATCCTAACCTTTATATGCAAGTGGAGAATGATTTCTTCGAAAGATAATGTAACTCTCTGTACTATTAATTGTAATGCTTTTCAGTTTCTTTTGGCGTGAAAAAAATGACAAATAGAGCGAGCGAGACCTTTTTTTTTTGAATTTTCTAATTAAAAATTACCCTGCTTGTTCTATTATGATTCAATAATTAATACCGCTGGAATAAATAATAGATGTTGTTTTATACCGATAAGTGCCGGAAGTATGGGATTTATTTTTAAATGTTAAAGGTAGGTTATGAGGAGTTGAATGAAATTAAAAAAGCTGATTTATAAGTCCAAAAAAAATAAAAATAAAAAGTGAAAGTTAAGAAGAATAAAATGTAATTTATAACGATTTTAGGAAAAAATATTTTTTTTTATTGTTTATATCTACAATAGACACAGTTTATTACCATTTTTTTTTGTTGGTGAGAATTTTTTTTTTCATCTCAGCTGATGTTTTTTTTTTTTTTTTTTTTTGTTTGACTCGAACGCTTTTGGGTTATAAAATGTTGTAGTGCCATATGTTAATTTCAAGTATACAAGTATACACATTATATGATATTATTAAGATTTTGACTACAGATTATAATCATATTTCGACTCATTTGGTTTTTTTTTTAAGGGATTAAAAGCTTAAAATATTTAGGGTATTTTTTTTCACCCAGGAGGAGAGTCTCATTAGAATGAAAAAAGCTGAGAAAGCTTTGTGTCAATTTTTTTAGTCTCCATTGTCTTAAAATGGCTTTTGTTGGGCCGAAGCATTAAACATTTGTAAGCCGTGTGTGTGTGTGTCTGTCTAAGCTTGTTAAAACAGCTTAAACGTTATTTTTTTCTTGAAAAAGTCGTGATTTTTACGTTTGTCACGTGTAGTGATCGACAAAGGAATTCACTGTTTTGGGAAATACCCGCCGGCCGGTAAAAGGTTTTTTACTCTAATACACCAAGGTACTGGTTTTCTATTGTTTTTGATTGATCCCTTTAAATTTAAAGAAATTACCTGCTTCAAGCTGTGATTAATTGTAATTTTAATTAAACGGTTTTAAAATATTGAAATAATGAAACATTGTGACCAGTTTTACCCAACCTTTCTCAAACATCAACATCAACATCAACGTCAATCGGGGTAGTGGAATAATAAACACGAAGAAAGATAATTCATATTGTCGTCGAAAGGTTAGACTTGATGGTTATTACCTTGGTATAATTCCTTAATATCGGTTTATCATTCAAAAAATCATACTACTTACCCGAATAATATCCTATAGCTATACGGTTCCCCTCATTGACATAATCCCAGCGGTATTTACTCGGTTGTCGTTCATGGTGGTGCACTTGATATATATCTATTGTTCTGGATTACATGAGATTGGAAAATTTTGTTAGTGTATCTCAATTAATCTACATTATTAATGATTTGAACTAATAGTCTAAATTTTACCAGCTGTTTAGACTAAGTATCATACCACATCAACTTAGAAGTGTTCAAATACAGTTTAAATATATAAATATAGAAATTTAACATGAATCTGATTTCGATACAATTCTTACTCCGATATCGGTAACCCGACTGCAGAATAATGTACAAATTGTATATCGATAGATCATGATATCTATGGCATACAAAAATATCATCAATAGTATATGGCAATCAATCATCATGGATACCCAAGTATCATATATATAGTATTAGAAACTCATTCTATATTAAACGTTCATGATAAATCACAAGTCATAGCACTGAGATAGTGACCATGTTTTTAACAATATATTGATTTCACCTTGAAATTCAAAGCTGATAATATTTTATATGATCCGGATCTAACAGTTTATCAACATACATAGTAGAAGTTCAAGTACCAGGTATCAGGTAAAACCCAACAATATGCAATGATATACTGTATGTAGTATTGTATATTATAGCTCCAATATTGCATTTTGATACTGTTATGTATGGTATGGTAATGTTGATACGGCTGTATGATATCAATGCTAAAAGCTTGGTATCGATATCTGGATCGATGCAATTTTTTTTTTTTTTCATCTTTTTAATTAATTACAATAGTACCATGATATTTTGCAAATATTATTGACAGTAAACACAGTGAGTTTCGAACGCGCGAAACATCAGCGCTGTAGTAATTAATTTAGAAAAATCGGATAAAACTTTTTTTTGTGATTTATTCCGGATATATAAGCGATTATAAGCTTGGCAAAGAATTATAACAGTACAATATCATCGGATAGTGCTATATGCTGAATATTCTACAGTGTCCAGAGCTGGTATCAGATAATTACAGATTTTACTGAATATTGTAAATAATTATAAGCTTATCATTATTTAATGTTTTTTGTACTTATTTTAACTGCTAAATGGATTTGCTTAAGCCTTACTAGCCTCATCAATTGCTACTAACCGTAACGCTCATCAATTGCTAAAATACCTATATGCTCTATATAATACCACCAACTTTGTGATGTTAGTATACTGAATTGCCATTTAATCTACATTGTTTATGATGAGTTACTTTTAAATGGTGCTTCCCGTGTTTTAAAAGGGATGTATTCATGAAGTAAACCTTTTGGGTACGAACTAGCTACTATAAGGTACACCGATAAAGATAGATATTAATTGCAACTTTTGGCAATCTATGTCAGAGATGACAATTAAAGACTCGATTTACATGAATTAATAGTCACTACTTGCTTTTATAACATATATACTGTATATGCAGTAAGTAAAAGACCCATTTCGAACTACTTGTTATTATTATTTCTTTTTTTAAATTCATTTCTATTCTTTTTAAAGTATATAAAAGGTTCATAATTCCCTAAGTTTTACCTTATTATGGAAAGAAATATTACAATTGATTAATAATATATCTAACAAAAGTCAATCAATTAAGTTCTAGCAATGAGTGGCCAGTGTTCAATTAATAAGATTAAGTCAAATACAATCACAACAACCAAGTCAACTACTTCTTTAGAAACCTCTAAAAGTTCAATTGATGCTAAATTTTTGAATAATAATGATAAAAAAAATAGAAAATCGGTTTTAAATTCTGAGAATTTATGTAAAATGGGCTATCAAGCTTCAACAACTGATGCAAAAGATTCAATTGGATTTTATGGTATTAGCCGATAAGGAAATAAATAGTTATTAACTCTTATAATGGTGGAATTATAGATATTTAAGTGGTTATTTATTGTTTTTTTAGGCATATCAGAAAGATATCTGGAATATATTGGGACCTATATAAGATTAATTTATTTTTTAATATAATAGAATCTATACAAAATAGTAGTTTTAATTTCATTCTTAATTATTAAATGCTTGATTTTTACTTGCAATAATTTATTCACTGCATTGCCAGTATTTAGTGAGTCACCAACACCTCATCCCAGGGTCCAAAAATAATTAATTTATAAGCATGTAAAAGTATAAACTTACAACTTTAATAAAGCAAATGAGCACGCAGTATGGATACATTGGATAACGAATAAGTGTAGATAGTCCATTGCAAATAACTTGATAGATTAATTAATCTAACTTGGGTCTTGGGTTATAGGCGGCTGTGCTGGTTCTATAATAAGGACTTTGATTGTTATAACCTTTTTTTTTTCTACTTGGGTTGATATTATTTGGCTAACTAAAGGTTCTGATTAATGTTGAGGTTAGCAAAAGGCTAAAACTTATACCTGATCAAGCTGAATTGGTTTAAAACATCGCTAGTGACTGATACTTAGATTAAATATAGATTAAGCTTTGAGAGACAAAAAGTATTATATGCAATATATAGGCCCACCCCAATGTAATACTGTAATATAATCTTATTATTATTATATCTATAGATCGACCAACCTAAAATTATAGAAGTTTTGCAAGTAATTGTGATTTAAGCAGGTTGTATTATCGGTCTAATGCTGTATAAACATTACTTAGGAAACTCAAGAAGCGATGGTATGACTAAATTGTACATTGATTTACAGTCACAAGCAATAATTGGAATCCGATCAAATTTATTATTTCGTCTCAATTACAGCCCGCAGGTTTAGAGGTGCGTTAAAAAATATATCTCTTCAAGTTTCAATTTCTTCAATCTATCCTACAATTACATGGATTGAAAAAAAAAAAATTAATATTAATATTAATATTATATTAATATTAATTTTTATTAACAGTAAAAAGCCAATTGTAGATTTTTTTCAGATTCAAATCAGTCCAATATAATATATAAGTTTATGAAAATTTTGATTTACTCAATTTATTGTCACTTTTATTTCAAAATATACAGTATATTTGCCACAAAATAATTTCCAAAACAAAAACTTTGAAATGAATTCTCCCCACAAAACCTTTTTATATCAATGACAAATAGTTTATCAAAGTATTTGTTTGTTTAAGTTAATTATTGGGTTATTTATTAGTATTTTCGTTGAATACCGACCTGAAGCAAATAATATTCACAGTGAGTCACCTTGATAATGTTTTAGATCAATACTGCACATGTAAATTTTCCAACAACAAAATAAAAACCGGATATTTGTCCACCATCCAAATTAAGCTTTTTTTTAAAGCATGGTGATTTTCAATGGATCAATTTTGAATAGAATATTCTTGTTTTTCTTTCTTGATTGAAAAAAAAAAAAAATATTTCGATCAATAACCAAGTGTTAAACATGGAGCATATGTACTATTTCGGATACCGAATACCAATGTTAAAACAACAGCATGGTTGGTGTTATCTGAGACACTCTACAAAAAGTTGATTTATTTTTGTTGTATTGTTTTAATATTTTTTTTTTTACACCAGAGTAAATATATCAATTATAGAACCTATATAGAGTCTTTATATCTTTATACAACCAAGGTTAAGAAAAAAAAAACTATATAAATAGATCATAAAATCACCATTAAAAAACTAAAATATATTAATTCCAAATAAAAAACACTTCTATTATCATATAACCAATTGAATTATCAAGTACAAAAATAAGTATCTAAAAATGTCTACAAACAGATCTTTATCAATATCTTCAAGCTCTTCACTATCATCATCTTCTACTTCCTCCACAACATCTTCATCATCAATATTTTCAAAATCAGATTATACATCCTATAATAATTATAAACTGGATACAACAGATGCTATGTTATTCAGTGCAGGTGCAAAATTCACATCAAAAACTTTTAATAAAAGTTCATCCAGTTATAAAAAATCAAAAAACTCAAAATTATTCAAGTTTTTAAAACTAGCACCTTTAAATACAAAAAAACATGATAATTACGATTATGGGAGTACTAAAGATTCACTAAGTATATATTCAGCCACAAAATAATTATCCTATTTGTTTTTTTTTTTTTTTGACCTCAAAGGTGTTACTGAAAGAAAAAAGTTTAACTAGTCTTCTGGATATTTAATTGCATGTATATCTTATTTATTTATAAATTCATTGTTAATTGATCGTTTTTCTTTCCTTACAATATTTTTTTGTTTCCATTTTCATTGTTATGTATTATCTATTTGTATATAGGAAACTTGCTATAATATTATATTGGACCTGATTCTAGACCTCACGACTCCATGCTTTTATTCCTACAAAGTTCCATGTGCACCATATACTGTATATGAGATCGTTTTTGTACGATGCGGCTACATACATGACTAATCTTTGATTAAACTGCTATTGTTGTTGTTTAATTATAGATATTTACAAAGTAGTTCTTCAAACTATAGTATATAATTACTTCATATGTTGTAAGCACCCTAGAATACCACTATTTTCAGATAACAAGATTTTATTAAAATAAAAAAAGTGGGGGAAAAACCATAATCATAGTTATAATAATAAAGACCCTGGAGATCTTTAAGACAGATTATAAATCTATTAAATATCTGGTAGCTTGTAGGGCTTTTATCCATACTAGCCTCAGTATACGGCTGACCTATTAAAAAACGGGCCCCCCAAAATTAATAGATTTGGGATAAATAAATTTATCGACCTGGTGATCTCATAAACAGTCATCCATTTTTCAAAAAGCTTGATTTATAATCATAGAGATATATGGGAGTTATAGATATATTGACCAATAAATTAATTAAAATGTATATCTGTTACTTTACATGTATTACTTGGCTTCACTAGTAATAATTTAAGTACAAGAGCACAGTGCCAAAAATTCTCCATATTCAGTGTATATCTCGGGAATAGAATTCCAACAGAAAAAATTTATAAACATGATATGAAAATTTCACTCTAGAATAACAAATATTGATGGACAGGTTGGTATCAATAGTCCATGGTACTACTATGTGATCAATAATAACCGGTCGATGCTGAAATTGGATGGAACTTGAAATCCGCCACACAAATGAAAATGAGTACGCGTGAGTGGTGAGTGAGTAAGTACCCGTGGTACGGTACGGCTGGCTGCAAAATATGATCGATGAAGGAAATTTCTGGCAGGCCTGCAACATACGGCTGTGCTTAGAAATATATAGGTGCAAACTGAGCGGGAGCCGCATTCCGCCAATTTTTAAGCGTGACTAATACTTTGCAATATATGGTGTGCGCCAGGTATATGCATGCATGCCTGCAGCCTAGCGCGCTATACCGGTAGCTAGGCCAAGATACCCGCAAAAGTTCAAGCCGCATTATTCGTTCATAACCGAGTACGTCTGTCAAGTATACATGCCCCCCATAAGATGAAATTTACGAGTAAGTAATTGAATAACTTCAGCCATTTAGAAAAATGGACATCAGGTTCCGTGTATTTATATTTAATTAAAAAAAAAAACACGTTCAGTTACATCTAAATATATTTTTAAATTCAATTTGTATCGTATATCATATTCTGATTTCTAATCAAATCGCAATTGCATATGAAGTAGATAGAATATTTTTACAATCTATGGAATAAATTATGATGTGTATTTATTAATAGAATTGATCAATATAATGAGAATAATAAGAAGTATAAATAAGATATGAATTCCTTCTAAATTTTATTTAATATTCAAATCATCAATTCAATTATTCAATTCAATAACCAATTATCAAAAGATTTAAACACACAAGAAAACAATTATCATAATGTCTTCAACAGCTTCTTCATCTTCAGCTTCTTCTTTATACACTACTAAATCAAAATCAATTGAACATAATTTTAAAAATAACAATAAATATTTTGATTCAAACAAGGTTCAATCAGATGCAATGGCTTTTGCTATACCAGGAGCAAGATTTACTTCAAATACTTTTAAACCATCATCATCCTCATCAAAACAATCATCTTCTAAAGTTAGTAAACTTTTCAATTTGGGTTTAAAATCATCATCTAATAAATCTGATTCCAAGTTTTTAATAAGTGCATATGGTCATTCAAAATAAAGATTTACCTTGTTTCTTTTCGCATAAATCTTCTATACACTTGTCTTATTTATTTATCATACTTATAATTATCTAATAATATAATATTTAAATCAAATTTATCGTAAAACCATAACCTACAATCGTAGTTATGAATCGTTTTTCGTTTTTATTATTGAACGATGCAGGTAACTATGCAGGGTAAACTTTTTCTTAGTGTAAATATTTATTAAAAATGTCGATCAATTGTTTTGTTAAATTAATAGTGGTTTATATCCGATACAGGTATGGGCCTAACTTTGAACTGACTCTACTATAAACAATAAGCAAATATACCTTCTTTTGGATTTCAAACCTAATATATAGTGGTACTGTTTAAAATGATTAGATCCATTAAGAGTCCCTTCAACCTTTAGCTAGATTAAGTCATTAAGTTGGGTAATTATTTAAGTGTACAGGTGATTTATATGGTTGAATATTGGCAACCGAAAGATGCCTAGCACTGATAGGTAATGGTATGTGACCTATTATATACGATCTAGAATCCAGAGCTCTTGTTGCGATCTCTCTTAAAATTACACTCAGAATGATTTGTTAGGTGTGAGCTAGAAGACTGGTCAATACAAACATCGTTATGTTTTTTAAATAATTTTAAATCTGTCAAAATTAATTTTCAAGTTATTAATTTATTCAATCGATCTTAAATGATTTCTAGAATTCAATGTACCAGCCTAGGTATTAAAAGTTTTTATTTAAGTACCTTTATAACACACTCTCTCCAAGCCTTTTTTCCTTCTTTTTTCTATCTAATCAAAAATACAAATAAAAAAACTGCTTAATTTAAACTTTAGTTTATTCATTAATACCATGGAATATACTCAGAGTTTTTGAAACTCGACAAAAATTGATCAGCAGTACGGCTGATTTTTTTTTTTTTTCTATCAAAAAAGAATTTGATTAATAATAGAAATCTCAATTCGTATTTTTTCATGATCGAAAAAATTTTTATGTGTCTAAAGAAACGCAGGAAGTGGGTCGAAATAAAAAAAAAAAATCTCGGTTAAACTCACTGTAATGGAGATGGATTGCCATTTTTTTTTTCACCTAGTAAATAGTGCGGCTTTGAGAGGGATGAACTTTTCAAGCGCATTTAATGGTTTATCCGAGTTTTTAAGCTGGGATCAATAGCCCTTGCGGGAACCGCTTCCCACAAAAAACTAAGTCTCTAAACCTAGCTTAAGCGTTTAAGACAGCTTGGATTCGGAATAAACGGTGATGGGGATCCGCAACTAAGAAGCTTCAAGCTGCGAAGCCGCAGGGAATTTTTCAAAAGCCATCCATGTTTTCAATTTTTCAATAACCGAGAAACCTTCAACATGCAGGAATTTTTTTTTTTTTTTTGAACAATAAACATCAATACTCTGTTGACATTGGTTTATTGACTATAAAGAATTCAAGAAATTGCGAAATTTGAATTTATATTTGCATATTCTATTAATAATCATGAAGATAAAAGAAGTTTTTTTCATGGTTAGTATTGAAATAAATTTGGTATAAATAGAAGATGAAATCCTTGATTCTATTTATCTTTTTTTTATTTCGATCTATATCAAACAACAACCTTTCAATCAAATCATTTTTTGCCAAAATTTGCATCTATTTATCAAACTATTTATTAATTACTAACTATTTCTCTGCATTTATTCCAATCATACTATTAAAAAATGTCACCAAAATCAAATTATACTACATCATCTTGTGCATCATCATTATACACTGTTAATGAAGAAAAATTTAACGCTAATAAAGAATTTAAAAACCAATCAAAACAAAAAGAATATATTAATAATGATCCATATATTTTTAGTGTTCCAAATGCTAGGTTTAGTTCAAATATTTTTGCATCAAAAAACTCATCAACTTCAAAAACATTAAAAAAAAATGATGATAAAAAAGATTCACGGATGAAAAAATGGTTTAAATTAGCTCCAACAAGTTCAGTTAGTTCTGATAACAATATGCAAAGTTCAAAAGATGTTTTGAATAGTTATTCGCTAACACGATAAACAAAACAAAAAGTTATTGCGTATGAATTTTTATGTGGTTCATTTTTTCTCATCTCCATAAATTTATTTATTTTCTAATAGAATTGATTCTTTGTATTATAATTACATTTATCGCCTTTTGAGAAGCCTCCGTTTCTTTGGTTCCATGACATGAACCAGCAACTACTTGAATACAACTTAAGTTGTCTATATGATTAATTTAAAGATATTACACTGTAACAGCCGGAATATACTATATATGTATGTGCTGTATGTATATACTGTATACTTGCCACTATACAGCCTGCTGTAGCTGGGCCAGCTAACTATAGCGCCAGATGTTGTACACGTATAGATTCTAACATTGTACAATTTCGACTTTAGATACGGCATATGATTTCAAGCCGCATCCAATCAATATATGTTCCAGAACAAAATCGTATAAATTTTTTATAATGTATCCTAATTTGCAATCTCGTTTCGTAATCTTCAAAACCAAAGCTTTATACCCCGCCACATATTTACGATCTCTTTGTTAATAGCCTGGGCAGTGGATAGCATTGATTGCTTTAATAGGTTACCATGGTATGATGATTATAATAACAATATGAAACTAAAGAGACTCTATTTATCCTAAGCTGGATTTGGATGTTATAAACCAGTTACCACTGGTACAGTTACACCTCTATTATGTACCATGATAGATTAGCCTAATCCGTCTATTATTGATGTTGGTAGTAAGTCCACATGTCACAGTCCAAATCCATTACTGTTACTGGTACAAGTGTATACCTCGTATTCAAAACAGGTATTACCTCTAATAACCTCAATTTAAAAAAATTAAAAAGCTGAATTAGTACCAAAACTGGTAACAATATTTTTTGAATTTTTCATACCTTTACGATGATTTTTTCAACCTTATAATTGTTTAAAAAAGTATTGGCTATTTACTTAGTCTTCAAAGTTTACAAATAAACTATAGTGTAGCTAGTATCCTTAAAAATCTATTACTGCCATATATATATGTGAGCTTAATTATACCAATGTTATTTTCCTATATTAAGATAATTTTTAATTATTTAAAGTAATCATTCGATAATTCACGTTGATAGTGTAAGTTTGTGTGGATCAACTACCGGATCTGATTAAACTCAAATCTAAGACATTTCAGTTAAAACTTCAAATTATAAATTCTTAGCTGAATAAGGTTTTATTTTTTGGAGCCCCTGTTCCGAACTTTGAAGTTTAAAATAATAAGGTTTAAATTAAATATATACAATAATTGTACATTTGCGGTTCTATCCACCGTCTGAATTTACTGGTATCCAAATAGTGCAGTGCATTTAAGGTACCTATCTATGGTTGTCAATGCAGATTATAATTAAATACTTTATAAGTGAAAAAACGGTTTAATCTTTTTAGTATTACTGCACGTGTATGTATATATATATATTATTTTTGAAGAATGTTTAGAGCTGTACATTTGCCTCATAAAAAAAAGAACCAACTCCTCACTTGATCAATGATAATATCAAATTGTACTTGTAAACCAAATTATGACTGATATATTAATATTTTTTATATAATTTACGATGAATTTAGTCAAACTTTTACCTAGATCGTCCAATTAGTTTTAAAATAAAGAGGCCCGACCAGACATACAGTATATTTAATAATAAATTCATGTGTTAAGATTAATAATAACTTAGTATCCTTTGTATGAATTATAAAAGTTTTAAATTAGTACCTGGTACCTTGCACATACCATTGGTACTAACAGAAGCAGACTAGTTATTGAGATACTCAAATTATATTATATAATATATATGAAATTAAACATGTTGTCAGGTACAGCGTGCATATATGAACTAAGTCGACCGATCGCTTATTCTCTTTCGAATCTACTATTAATAGGACCTGGTAGGTCTGGTCTCCTGATTTGGTATATATCAGTAACATATACCTTGTACCTCAGATTGATACCAATTTTAATCTCTAGGAACAAAGGTTTATATAGCGGGAAGCTCTTACTGTACAATAGCATATACATTATATATTTTTGATTTCACCTTTTGTTTAACTTTTCATACTACCATTAATTGGTATGTATCAATTTGACCTCTTTACACACATTGTATAACTTGTACACATACTGCATTCCTAGAAAACTAGTTGGTAGTTGGTACAATTACACCAACCTCAGCCATATTATAACAAACATACTTCAATTAATCAATTGTAATAATTCAATTTCCCCTGTGATATACCGTATGTGCTAATTCAAAAGCTTGCTTGGGATTAATGCTTTTAAATATTATAAGATATGTGTAACCCCTAGATTAACTATCCAAAAGCTTCTCAGTTAGCATTGAAGAGTGATTAAATAATGCATTCTTGTCGAATGTCAACCATTAGCTTACTTACCAACTATAAGCTTTGAGTGTAAAAAATTAACAGGACATAGAACAGTTAACATGTTATTAAAAGTTGAATTGACATTGCACTTTGACAAGATTGTCAGCGGCATGCTATTAGATGCCATGACAATGTTATTTCCTGGTAGGAGACACAAAGCACATGTTTGCATGATTCAAAATAAAAACTGTCCACAGTTTTTACTGCATAAAGGTTCTGAAACAAGCCAGCCCCTCGGTTTTTAGAGCTGGTTCATTTTACCAGGTATCATTCAGACTTATTATTATAATACATTATTATTATACCTTATAATAATACTGTACCACAGAGGCAGTGGTACTGTGACTGTGTAATAAATCTAGTATACAGTATATCTAAGCGTAGAACACACAGTCACTATCAGAGATTTATTATTTTACCATAATAATAATTAATGAAATATTAGACTACTATCAATGTTGAATTTAGAATTTTTAGTTATTACCAGCAACACAATGCACTTTTTTTGCATGTTCATAACAGGTATTTGCAATCGTCCTCCAATAAATCACAAATATATTATACGTTTGGCAGTTGTTTTCGTTTATTAAAGAGGAAATATGTTCTGTAAAAGTTTTTTGAGTATCCAAGTAACTTTAACACTGGATGCTACCATTAGTATTACTTAAATTCGGTATTGTTCTTAGAAACAATAAGTTATTCTCACCCCATCCAAATATACAAATCACTTATCGCCTTTTTAATCATTACATTTGACGGTATTTTTTTGCAATTATTCAATTTAATCATATACTAGAATTTAATACATTGATTATGGTATAAATTTTCTAACAATTTTTATTAATCCGGCCGATATATAATATCTTTCAAGCTTTCTTTAAAACTGTACATGCAGTAGCCTACCATGGTATAAAGGTGTAAATTGTATCATGATACAGCACTACTGTAGTAATATATTCGGGATCAGTAAAAAATAATTTGGTTGCTATTAGTAACACTTAAACTTGGTTATCATTTAATGCTGCCTTAAACGTTTTAGTGTATTACCGGTAGTTTATACAATAATTAAATTGATTGGTCATTATTTGAAGCTATAGCCTTAGTTAGAAGTAGAAAGTTATCAAATTATATACAATGGTTGCTTATAGTTTTTGTTCAAAAATATATATAACAGTAACATGGTTACATGCTATCTTGCTTGAGGAGTATGCTACCAGGGTACCATCACTTAAAGCTATTTTGATTATTTTGGAGAAAGATTTTTTTTGACAGTCTAATGTAGTTTACCAGTAAACAATAAAAAGTCAAACCTGTTCATTTGATAACTAGCATAAACAAAGCTTAAATACCACATGGTTAACAGCTGAGTTCATCGATGAGAATCGAAAAAAAGCACCCGCTTTTTGTTTTCGTTTCAACCGGTCTGAGGTTAAAGCCTTTAAACTGGTCCCATTGTGAAACGCACTAGTGCTTAAGTAATTAGAGGGAGTGTTTTTTATGCAAGTAAAATATTAAGACACCTTAAAAAAAATAATTACCCTGGGCTAAACAATGTTATACGTCAAATCGAACCACTACTGTAATTATAATACACTATAGACTATTAAGGTTGAATATTATCGATACGTGAGCTCCTTCATATCAATGTAAAGTATCATCCAGAATTGCCAAATCCCATCCCCTAAATTCTACGAATTATTATAATAATTTGCCACCTACCGGAAAAAAAAACTAAATCTTGCAACAAAACTACATAGAACTAATTTTTTTTTTTTTTTTTGGAAATTGTACCGAAATAGATTAATTGAAAAGAAATAATCAGTCATGTCCATTGGTAGGCAGTGAGGTACTGATCACAGTTTTTTTTTTAATGATCTGTTCTCATCCCGATCTGTTAACGTTGCAACGGTTGGGATAAAAAAAAAATATGAAAAATTAATTTTTTCCTGCGCCAGCGCCGCAATTTGTCTTTTTTTTCGGATCCCTAACGTACACTTGAAAATATTGTACACTCCATTTTTTTTTCTTAGACATGCTTGAAAAAGTATTAAAGAAGTTTTAATACCAATGCCGCCTTTTCCATTTAAAATAAGTTTCATCGGATCTTGAATCTGATCAATCAAGATCAAGATCATAAACTCTCGATTTTCCACCAATAGAGGAAAAGATCGACACTATAATTTCTCAAAACCAAGGGATAAATTACTTTATGAAGAATAAGCTTATTATTTAATACAAAAACACCAAGATGGTTTATACCCTGAATACCAAATAGAATACCTTTTCTTTAATGAATGAAAAAATTTTCACATATGGATTACAAAGAAAAATTTGTTAGAATAGTTTCGTCCCGGAATAATTTTTCATAGATCAATGATCAGACAGTTCTTAGCTACTGTATTGTTAAAATATTATAAAGCTTAATATACTGTACCGGCTACGTCCGTTCGTTTTAAATCTATATCGATATACTTTACAATGCTAAGCAGAATACTGGTGGTCTGGCTCATGAATGTCAAAATCAGTCAATCTTTTTTATCACAAATGAACTAATTCTTTCTTTTTGGATTGCTCTTAATAAACAAAATAGGTTAAACTTAAGAAAAAAAAATAAAGATATTAGCCGTTTTTATTATTATTATTTTCGTTTCATGTTCATAGTTTATTCATAATCTTCTTTCGAGTAATTTTAATCTTTTTTATTTTTTTTTTGTTTGTAACGTTGTAAATTCCAGACTTTCAGGAGCAAAAAAGTTTAAAAAGTTTGATTCCCCCTAAATTTCTCCTCAAGCATGAATAACGAAAGCTTAAAATATCAATATCAGGGCTTAAGCAAGCGGCATTGATGTTGTTCACACCTGCAAAAAAAAAAGGCTAGTCAGGTCTTTTAACTCACCTAGGCAACAACTGCTTTAAGGGAAAAACATTTGTAGCTGAGATATCCCCCCTAATAGCAACTGTTAATCATATTTTTTCACTCAGTCTCACCAGCCATTTTTATTGAGCTAAGCTGCTTAGTGTAACAATTTATTGCACTGTACTTAGTACAGCTTAAGCTTACATCTACAATACTGTAATTGTACCTTTACACTCAGTATATTATGAACTGGGTTCTATTGTAGTGTAGCTTTAAAAAATTTAATTTCTCTGATATCGATACTTGTGTATACATATCGGTGGTAAAGTCTAAGGTTGGGTTTGTACCTAGGTACCACGGTAATACTTGTACAGTGTACAGTGAACACGTTATTAGAAACGCTTGACGTGATTAAAGGTGGCCATTCACGTGAATTATAAAAAGAAAATATAAATTTAACCAGTCTTTTTGTTTTCTCTGATCGTTCCTGAGCTTCATGATCGATCGATATTATTAATATGATTGATAGAGGGTGGTATACTAAGCTAATCCTCAATATCATTAACAATAGACTGAACCACTGATTATTGTCAATCGATGATACTTGTATATGGTAATCATTTTTAAGATAAACTTTCATTATTAAAATATCAAGTACAACTGGTACAATAAATTTAGGTCTAATGGTTAAATAAACCGATTATATGGAGATCTAAAAGTATCTTAAAGGGTATATTGAAAACCTTTTAAAATATTAATAAAATTTATTACTTTATTAAGCAATAAACTTAGAAAAGTACCGTTTTATATTTTTAATTAGGTATCTAATAATCCATATATATATAATATACTTTAATATATATATCATTAATTTTTGTAATTATCACATATATACTGGTCATATATACTTGTCGCATGTTCCACTTTTTTTATAAATCTACTGGTACCTGGAGGTACTTTAAAGTGGAGTTCAAACTTTAAATTTAAGCACTTACATACATTATGTAAAAGCACCAATTATAAATTCGTATATACTTTTTTTCACCACAATGTTTATTGTTGGTGATTTTAAGTTTTTAGGGTATTTCATAAACTCTAGATTAGCGAGACAAACGAAAAACTTAACCTCAAACTTTAATCATATTTTTGGATACCTAAAATACAAAGTATACATCATACAGCTACAATTTATCATGTTAACGGTTATTATATAATTTATATATATTAATATTAAACAACTAAACTTTTGATTTTTATTGTTAATATATTGCCAATTAATCTGGACTCCTCTAATCATATAATAGACCTATTAGTTCTACTACCAGTGCTTGTATGTATTAATAATACCAAACTCTTTTTTATATACATATATACGGATTCAAACTATATTATACAAATGGATTCTAATAATTGAAAATTTATTATATTATTGATTCTTTGCTTGCTTTTAAATCTATCCCAACCATAGATTAATAACATAATAACATACCACCGCCTCATAAATTCATAAACAAATTCGCAAATGTTTTGATAATTAAACTATTCTAAAATATAGTTAAGATAACTGAATCGTTATAAATAACAACGCTATTTTATAACACTGCAGGGTTATTGGTACCAAGCTTAGACTAATTCTTAATCAACCATGAACCACAAGAACCCACCTAAAAAAAAGATATCTGTCCCAAAGCCTGATTTTAATACACTTATTTGAGATTGTCTTATATCCTATTTCCTAAAATGATCAAGTTGTATCTCAATCTGGAGACACCCGAAGTAAGATTTTTGAAAGATAATTATCGAATGTTCCCAAAAAGAATAACTAGAATCAAAGATGAATCAACAAAAGGCCCAATTAGGATAATTAATGAACTGATGTTATTGAATTATTCTTTTAAGTAGAAGTATAACGAAATCAATTTGGAAAATTTTGAATAGATCCTTGACCTTGAAAATTACAATAATGCACAAAGGCGTTTTCAGTCATTAACTTGAAAAACTTGTAAAAAAACCCAATCATCAATTTGATATTGTTCGTCAACATACATAATAATTCATAAAGTTCAATTTAAAAGAAAACCTATCAAATATAAATGTCTACAATTTGCATAAAGATACCTCAGTGTAATAAACCTTTTTTTATACCTGATTGAATTCGAAACAACAGCTCCGAATGGAGGAGTTCCTTTACTCGATATATAGATATATCTATAATATAAGTTAATGCACCTTCAACGTGAATTCGAAATCAGATTTCTAATCTTAAAAGCTAATACTTAAGCTTACCAGTAGTGTACATTTTTTCATTCAACTTGCATAATAATATAATGTTAGGATTGAAAAAGTCTGAAAACTTTATTTTTTTAAGTCACAGTCTCGCGAGCGCTCGCTAGATTCATAATTACTTTTTCGATTGGGATGAAAAAAAAAAAGTAAAATTTTTCTAATACAGCTTAAACAATATTTCGTCCCTTACTTACCAAACACTACTCTCATGCACTACTAGCGGGCGCAAATGCATAGTAACCGCACTGCCAGCCCATTTATTAACCACGGCTTAAACAAGATCTAAGTCATAAAAAAACCACTGAAAAAAAAACCGTTACCTTTTAAAAAAAACATAGATTTTTCTTTTTAAGCGATCCTTAAGCGCTATTTTGTACTTTCTGGATCCGGTATATATAAATCTAATCCAATTTCCACCAAAAAATCCTTTTTTTTTTTTTTCTCTCTCTAGTTCATTACACTCTCTTTAAATATATACACACGACAAAACAATATAAAACCAGAACGTTGGGACCCTGTTTTTTTAATTTAAAATACATAATCACCAACCTCTTTTAACAATTTGTTTATATATATAACGACACCTTACTTTCCTTAAGTTTTTGTCAGATTTTTACGTTCCTTTTTATTATTTTTATTCGACAAGTCGTTTGATACGATCTTTTTTATTATTATTTTTATTTCAATTCAATTTAAATCAATTACAATGCAATTATCATTATTAACTTTATTAGCCACAGCTGCTTTGGCTCAACCAATTGTTCACCATCAACATGACAAGCGGGCTCTTGTCACTAACGTTGTTCATGCTACTCGAGTTTTATATCAAAATCAAGTTGTCTATGTTGACGAACAAGGTGGTCCATGGTCTACTGGTGTTGAGCCGGTCTCAACTGTTATCAATGTTGGTCAACCAAAACAAACTGAACAACCACAACCAACTGAACAACCACAACAAGAAGCTCAACCTCAAGAAGCTCAACAACCAGTTCAATCATCACAACAACCAGAACAAGCTCCACAACCAACTACTACTGAGCAGGCTCAGCAACCAACTTCAACTCAAGCTCCACAAACTACTGAACAACCACAATCAACTCAACAACAACAACAACCAACTACTCAAGTTGTAGCACAACCAACTCAACAACAACAACAACCACAACAAACTCCAGCCTCTACTTCATCATCATCATCATCTGATGATGATTCTTCTGATGACTCTTCTTCTGATGATGATTCCTCATCTGGCAGTGGTGAAACTTTTGAAGGTGATGCTACTTTCTATACTCCAGGTTTAGGTGCTTGTGGTCAAACCAACACTGATAGTGATTTCATTGTCGCATTGAATGCTCCACAATTCCATTCTAAAGGTACAGGTAACTCCAATTACAATACTTTCTGTGGTAAAAAATTGAAAATTACTCGAGGTGGTAAATCAGTTCAAGTCACTGTTACTGATTTATGTCCATCATGTAAACAAGGTTCATTAGATTTGTCACCAGCTGCTTTTGATAAAATTGCTGATCAAGCTGAAGGTCGTGTTCCAATTTCATGGCAATGGGTTAATTAGATTATTATAATCTAATTTTATATCTTTTAGACTTTTTATTATTTTTATTTATGTTATGTATTTTTAGTTTATGACCCCCCTTTTTTTTATTTTTATTTTTTTTAAAAAATTTGGTTATGAAGCAAATAGATTTTTTTTTTTTTGATTTCTCAATTAATACAGTGATATCCATTTATTATTATTCTATTGTAGAACAAATTTAACTTTAGGGAAGAAAAAAATATGAAACTTCGTAAGCGAAAAAACTATATTTATTATGATTTGGGAAAAACTTTATTTTTATTATATACTATTTCTTTTTAGGTTCATCATCTTCATCATCACTTTCACCAATAAAAAATGGATCTTTATCACTATTATCTGTTGAACTTTTTAATGGTTCCCATTTAGTTTTGTTATTATTATTACTACTAGTTTGAGCTGATTCTCCAAATGCACTAACAGCACCTGGTCTTGGAGGTTTTGATGGTGGTGAATTATCATCATCTCTTAATGAAATTCCTTGAAAATCATCATTAATTTGATCTGGATCTCGATCATAACCTCTTCTTCGTTGATCATAATTGTAACCTTGTTGAGATGGTCGATTACCATGTGTTTGTTGTGGTCTATAATTATGATTATTACTATTACCTGGATAATCATCATCATCACCATTTAATCTTTTTTGCATCATTTGTACCCATGAGGATACTTTTTCTTTAGTTTCATTAAAACCTTTCTGTAAATTTTCTCGAATTTCTGGTAAATCATCATCTAAAAATGATCTTTCTGGTTGTTGTGGAGGTCTTTCATCATATCTACCAGAATATCCACTACTATTAGAATGTCTTACTCTACTACTTGATGAATATCTTGGTTGTTGATTTTGTGGAGGTCTATTAAATTCTTGAGCTAATTTTCTTGCTAATCTTTCATCTTCTTCTAATGAATGATTTACTGGTGGTGGAGGAGGTGGTAATACTGATTCTGGTTTAAAATCCGGATCATTCATTGATAATAATCCATTAAATGCTGGATCTAATACCCCATTTGATGCCACTAAAACTGCTCGAATAACTAATGAATCAGTATCTGGGAATGCTTCTTTTAAAGTTTGCTCTGCTTTAGCCCATGGTGATAATGGTCTAGCAGGTTTTGGTGGTGGATTTGGTGGAATTGAATTATCTTTATCAGTTGTTGTAGTTGTAGTATTTTTTGAATCTTCAGCTGCTTGTTCAGCTTCTTTTTTTGCAACTTCATCAACTTCGGTAGTTGAAGTTTCTTCTTTTGATTCTTGTTCAGGAACTGGATCTTTAACTTTTAATTCGTCGTCACTCATTTTGGTATTTTTTTTTTGTCTTGTGGAGCAATTGAAAGAAAAATATGTGTGAATATGATAATGGGGGTATCTTTTTTTTTTGTTTTTGTTTATTTGAAGGTTGGGAGATTAGATGATGATATACTAGTGGTGTAGTATAAGGAGGTGGCTGATTTTTATTCCACTTGGTGTAATGTATACTATAGGCGTATTTTTGAGTACAACGGAAGAAAAATACATCATCGGAACAAAATCTAGAGACTATAAAATTTCAAAATTTTCAATTTAAAAATTATTCTTCTTTTTTCTACAAATCACTCTGTATTAGCTAGAGCTCATTTTTAGTGAAAAAAAGATTAAAAATAGAGCGTAGAAACCGGAGGTAGATAGAACTCTCACCATATGTTTGGATTGAGCTTGTTGGGTTATTTTATAACATTCAAGTCGAACGTTTAGTGGGACATTTCATTCAAATAATAAAATAATTTTAATTAAAAAGACTAATTACATGTTATTTTTCATTTCTCTTAATTTACTCATAACTTCAACTGGGTCTTTTAATCCAACTTTTTGTTGAATAGTTTCATTACCAGTCATCATAAATGGATTGAAATTTAATTCATCAGCAATTGTAAATCCACCAGTAGTAACTTCATTTGATGAAGCAAATTGATCTAATTTTTTAACATGATCATTATCTAAAACAGTTTTAACAAATTTTAAATTAGCTCTTGTATATTCATGACCTGGATAAACAATAGTATCACCAGGTAATTTTGATAATCTTGTTAAAGAATTTAACATTTCTTTTGCAGTACCTTCAAAAAATCTACCACAACCTGCAATAAATAATGTATCACCAGTGAAAACAACTCTTTGATTTGTTTGTTTATCCATCATAAAATAACAAATAGAATCCTGAGTATGACATGGTGTATGAATTGCAGTAACCAAAATATTTTCTCCAATTTCAAATGTTGATTGATCTGCTGGTGTTTTATTAACTAAATCACAATTTTTACCTCCAATAATTGGTACATTAAATACTCTTTTAATTTCACTATTACCACCCGCATGATCATAATGATGATGAGTATTAATAATATTAACTAATTCAATTCCTTTTTCTGCTTGTTGAGTTAAAGTTGGTAATACATCTTGTGGTTCTGCTGGATCAATAATAACTGCTTTTTTTGTTTTATCATCAATAACTAAATATGCATAGTTATCACCATGACCCCATCTCATTTTAATTGATTCAACATGCATTTTTCTTGTTTTGTTAATTAATAATCGATTATAAGGGTTTTGTTTTAATAATGTTGGTCGAATTAACCTTGTAATGTACATATAAAAAGTATTTATTAGAAAGATTTGGTTAAATGTTGGATTATTTATACCTCGTTCTTTTTTTGATGTTGGTGAAGTCAAAAATTGTTTGTTGTGAGTGAATTATGTTTTGGTAATTATTAATTGCTTGCGCTTTTACTGGTTCAGAGGATTATTGCGGTAGTTTGCTAACGGCCGCTTAAAGCTACAACTATGTGGAGATTCCATTTTTTTTCTTGTTTATTTTGTATCAAATAAAGAGGCTCATTACCTGTTAACTATGTGGATACGTTACGCACAGCTGTTATGCCTGTACAAGTTGTACACATCACCGTGTATTTTGAATTCAAGCCCACACATATGTAGCAGCACTATATTGTATCATCCTGTTTGATAACGAAATTCTTGATGCCTGCTTCTGGAGTACCTAATATCTCACTAGTGCTTCAAGCTTATAAACGTGTGCCTGAGGAATATGTTTATTGTGTCAATTGACAGGACAATTGTATCATAAAAATCTTTCAAACGAAAGAATGGACTTAATTTAGTTTATAAAAATATTAAAGTAAAGACAAGATCTCTTTCTGCCTGGCAGAGATACTGCTAATAGGCAAGATTCCGTGACGGAAAAACAGTACAAGTACATCAAGATGTAACTGGTGTAACAACAGTAACAACAGCCGCACCAAATACAATGCAATTGTTTGAACCCATGTCAATGTCAATCTTTTACTTTAGAGGATCAATAGCCTGAGGTAAGAAATTTAATAACTTAACTTACTTTTCTTGAGCTAAATTTGGTTACAGTGTGCATTCAAAAACCTGGATTCAGGGTGTTCAAAATAAGTGATGCCTTTTCTTGACCATGGCGATCAATAATAAATACATGGATATTCAAAAATCTTTTCAAATTGAGTTCCAATTCAGAAAAATTTCACCTTTTTTCGTAATTCAAGGATTCTCGATTTTATACATTTTAAGCCAAGCTAGTTACTTTTTGGGAAATTTGCAATGAGTGATGGTATAAACAGTGCTTTAAGCTCAAGTCTTAGAAGTCTTAAGCTCTCATTTAAGTTGAATTTACAAGGATCTACAAATTATTGAAATCAAAAACCATTAAGATTGATGATTTTGATGATTGTTGTTCTGGTGTAACAGATAAAAATCGATCCGGATACAGATCTCACCCGTATTTATTGAAGTAATATCCTCAAGCTGGGATAACATCTCGGCTATGGCTGTAGATAGATCTAAAATCTCACCAGTTTTTATTTTTATTTTTAAATCAATTGCAACATGTGTATTTGGTTAAAGTAGTAAAATCTTGACTGCACTTCAAATATTACTGTGTATGTATATTATAGATTGGTTAGGAAAGATTATTTATAAAAAAACTATAAATACAGGTCCATTTCCTTCCAGAATTCAAAAACTTTTTTCATCAATCAATCAAACAAATTCAATTGACCCTTCTCTACTACTCTAACATAAACACACAATAACAAAAATGCAATTCTCTACTACTTTATTAGCTGCTTCTTTAATCGCTTTAGTCTCGGCTGTCCCAGCTGGTGACAAGACTATCATTCATGGTGACAATGGTGGTGTTGGTGGTAATGGTGGATCGTCAGGAAACGGTGGTGGTGGTTTAATTGGTGGATCATCAGGTAATGGTGGTGATGGTGGTAACGCTGGTGGTGTTAACAATATCAATGATATTTCAAAATTATCAAAAGAAGAAAAGAAAGGTTTATTAGGTGAATTATTAGGTGGTTTATTGTAAATTCAAATTAAAAACACTATCAAGCATTTATTGTCCATCTATTCAATTCTATTTATAAAAAAAACTATTATTGCATATATATCTATTATATTTTTTAAACTAATATATTGAACATTTTTTACTTATAAAAATTCATTATTTTGTACTCTTTTCATACTTTCGCCTATCTCTAGTATATGTTATAGAGTTATAAATTCACTGAGTAAATTAAGTTAGAACTACTGTAGACCTGTTTTACAAGAAGTGTAGATTTAGAAATGCAGTCCAAAAAATTTGAACTGTCAATTTATACGAATAATGGGTATACTGTATGTGTAGATGCCAAATCTAATTCAGTTATAAATACAAATTTACAACTACAATGAGAGCTTCGTTGTCAAGCTTATCTTACAATGTTGAAGGTCTATAGCTTAGGATGCGAAATGATCATCGCACATGTTGCCTAATTAATAACTCCACGATTTTTTTTTTTTTTTTTTTCAGGATGTCTATATTTGGTAAATTAAGATCGACAACGTCCCCGATCGATCCAAGGGTTTTCTCAATACTACTACTGTAAATTATTTAAATTTTTTCTTTTGTAGCACTCTTTATTACTGTATCTCTCAAAACAATGGTGATGAAATACTACAAGCGCGTACAATTGTACGTAATCATGTAAAAGTTGTTGATAATCATCTTTTTTTTTTTCTTTTAGTCGAACTACACTACTGTAGGTTTAAACAGCGAGATGCAGATGTATACAATCCCTACTTAGAAACACCACCACCAATAGAAATCATAATACATTGCATAATGTAAACTAATTTATATTGATCAAGGATAGTTACACTGTACCATTGATTCACTCAAAATTCCAATACATGGAATTTTCGCAGCACCTACTGTATATTATGAACTTATAAAATTTATATAACCTACCTTACGCGATAATTTCAAAAAATTATAAATATACGTTGATTTCCTATATATATCTCACATCAATAAATTATTTCAATCATTACAAGAAGTTCTCTCTAACTCAATACAGACACTCTACAAAGAAACAAAAATGAAATTCTCAATCTTTTCAATTGCATTATTATCATCTGCTGCTTTAGCAATGCCAGCAAATAAACCATCAACTGAATCTAAATCTGCTCCACTAGCAGGTAATACTAAAATTATTAATGGTGATAATGGCGGTGTTGGTGGTAATGGAGGTGATGGTAATGGCGGTAACGGTGGTTCAGCTGGTGGTGTTCATAATACTAATTATATTAGTTCAATGTCAAAAGAAGATAAAAAAGGTTTATTAGCTGAATTATTAGGTGGCTTGAACTTATAAATCATTGGCATTCTTCTTGTTTATATATATTTATTGCTTTAGTTCTTTTTCTTTATACCATTTAAATTGAATTAACTTATTTATCTATTTACTATAATTCTCTAGTATTTTTTTTTCTTTGCTGCTTCTTTGTCAATATTCTGACTTCGTTTTAAATATTACTTGGATCATTAAACTGACTGGTCCTGGTGCCAGCTAGACACTACCATGATGATAAAATAATCCAATATCTTGAACTACTTAGCTATCTATGACATTCAAATGCTTGCAAAAATTCCTATAAGCTATTAATTACCATGGTATACAGTGGTATTTTTCGCTTAAATGTTTTGATGCAACTACCCGCTTTTACATACATGTATGCAAAGTGTCTTTTACCACTGTACCCCAGCCAGCGCTGGCCAAAAAAATTTCCAACTTGCATAAAAATATCACCATTTGTAATGCCTGAACAATATATTATTGACAGCCCTTGTTCATGCATAATATTTAGCAATGAAGTCTTAATTCCAATTTTAATAATACATGTGCACTCAATTACCTAAAATTTGTATCTTTCTTAGGATGGTTTACATGTATATCATGGATGGTAGCACGTATTAAATGTAATAAATGGTTGCATCCTAAAATATTTCAGGGATAATAAATATGATCCCTTTTTGACTTTTTGACATCCCTTAAACTAAACTAAGTTTGAAACTTTGTTTTGTTTTTTCTTTATTTAATTCGTCAAAGCCATCTACAACCAAATTTTAATAGAGACGTACCATAATGGTTACTTTTAAAGACATTTTCTGTTACAAATGTTTTAGCGCCATGGGTTATTTTTTTTATTTCATGTTCAAAATTTGATCTTAACCTCTGAGTATGTGAATAAGGATCTCCATAGGTCTGGGTAAAATCTCAAGATCTTTAACGACTTTCCATTGCAAATCCATAGATCTCATATTATTAAATTACTTTCTTTCCAACCGTCGAGTCATCTAAAAAAAAAGCTACATTGAAAGATTGTAACAATCTTTTATTATTTTTTAACACACGTTGAAAGATATTCAAATAGTCGTTTTTGGGCTCGTGAAAAATTTTCGGATCAGTCCATGGAGATCATCATAATCGCGATTAAACGCTTGAAAATATGGATTGAAATTTTCACTGATTTAAAAAATTTTAGAGCGCTACGCGTACAAGAAAAAAAAAAACTTGTACAATACACACAGTATCTTTTCCCCCCCCCTCTAACAGTACAGTAGCTTGATCATTTAGCAACATACGAGCTTCCATGCTACATATGTATTTCCTCTGACCTTATCACTCAAATTTACCTGCTTTTAGTGAAATCTATGGTACTGGTAAAACAGGTAAAAAATTGTTGATAAAAATTTACACGGGAAAATAACGGCTCTCTCACTATTAAAATGGGCCAAAAATTTACATCACGACCAGTTTAGTCAACCCTTGTCAAGATCGATCGAATATTGTGATTACGTGTAATTCTTTGATTCTCAAATTTTCAAGCCACACGTACAATCAATAAAGTCTTATTAATTTATCTATTACCAGATATCAAAGTAGGTATTTTTCATCCTGGTATCAGGTTACCCATTTTTGGAAGGCTGCTGGCACTACACATGTGTTACTGTAATTCTCTCAAAATGCTTATTACTATACATATCTTTAACTAATATACTAGTTTACATTGTATAAGATCACTATAAGAAAACCTATTGTAAAACTAATACTCACCATATTATTAAGAATTATTCTCATATTCCTAATAGGTTCTTTGATTGTAATTTGAGAGAGCTGTCGCGTCTGTAGATTAATACCTTAACTATATCCATATCCTCTTGTATATATACACCTGGCATATCACACTGTCAGTGTCAGTTTAATAGTGTGTACAACAATGAAGTTCTTTAAGGCTTTATTATTACAGTAGCATGTAGTCTCAATTTAATTGGTGATTCTCTTTCTGAATTACCTACACACGATCGAGTGCATAAATTATAATAATGCCGAAAATGCGAAGATCCTTGAACTCTTTTTCCAAAACTTATACATCTACTGTACCGTTTTGAGATCAATGAATAATAATGCCTGAACCTTTATTTGTGACTCTAAGAAGCCAAGCAGCGTGTTGTTCTAAATTTATACACCACTATACTATCATGAAAAGGCTATAATTATAACTCACTATATTTATAACCGACAAACTCACGACTTATTACAAGAAAAAAAAAAGTATAAATATCCTATCCAATTCTCTCTAAACTATTTTTTTTTTTTCTATCATCAAACAAAACAAACTTTTCTACACTCTTTTACTAAACTAAAAAAGAACTAACTCTATACATTCTCTTAAAAACAATGAAATTCTCAACTACTTTATTCACTATCTTCTCAGTTGCTGCTTTAGCTGCACCAGCCAACAAAAAACAAAAACATTCTAATGGTGATGTTACTATTATTACCGGTGGTAATGGTGGTGTTGGTAAGTTCATTAATTCCTCCCTTTTTGATATAGACAACAAAGTACTAACAATATTATTTTAGGTGGTAATGGTGGATCATCAGGAAACGGTGGTAGTGGTTTAATTGGCGGATCATCAGGAAATGGTGGTAATGGTGGTAATGCAGGTGGTGTTGGAAATACCAATATTATTCAAAATTTAAGTCAAGCTGATAGAAAAGGTTTATTAAGTCAATTATTAGCTGATTTATTATAAGTTTCAGCCAATTGATACATTTTTTCTTCTATAAATTTGCATACATTTCCTCTTCAAATATTTGAACATTAATTATTTTTCTAATATATAACTACTAATACCATTTTTTGATATATAATAACTCCTTTCGTATTGTATTTTTCAAATTTTTATTTTATAATAAGATATACAGTATCCGTGTCTATGTATCTGATATAGATCCACTGTAAGTGCTTTGTTTAAAATGTGAGACACTGGACGCCGCATTATCTATTAAAAATTATGTGGGATCCCATTTTACCGTTATTGTAAGTAAAAAGGCGCTTGTTACAGCTTAGCGACGCCTGAACGACTGGCCGATCTCTACATATTAAACAATAGAGCCTATTGTTCTCTAAAGTCCAAATAGAATTTGTTCTGTTATTTAAAACATTTTAATATATTACAAAAATAGAATAAATAAATGTATATAAGATGTCAATTTAAATGATTAATTTTTTTTTTTTTTTGGTAATAATGCATGAAAGTAATCTAGATTTGTGATGATATTGTTTGAATCTTGTTAGTGTGAATTAAAATATTAATAGTAAATTGCTTAAAATATTACTTGGAGAAAAGATTTATTTTCCTTTTGGAATTTTATCTTGATCAACAATTAATCTTAAATCAGATTCAGCAACTTTACCAGGAGCAGGAGCAGCCCAGATTGAAGTGGTTAAAATGGTTAAAGTAATTAAAACAGTTTGGAAATTCATTGTTGTTTAAAATTGAAGAATATTTTGGAAAAGGAAGTAGATGCTAAAAAATGATTATTGTTTTTTTGATATATTGAAAGAAAGTATTTTTTGGAGGATTGATGATGATTTATATAGTTTTTTTTTAAAGATCAATAATCCTTGTATAGTCAATCCATAAATACAATAATATAACTACTTTATTTTAAGTATCATTAAAAAAGCCTATATTGAAAAACATGTATATAACAAGTCTATATAGATAATTATGTCACCGAAAGAAAACATGGCATGTATCACTGATGGATGGAGCTCTGAGGTTACAATCCCACATATACATTTAGGCTGTATACATGTATATCCCCTGAATATAGTATAGCAACAACATATTGAATCATTATTAACCCCCCAAAAAAAAAGAAAATGATCTTGCAATGTTTGATTTACAATAATTTACCATCTCTATTATATTATTGTATACTTATACCGAGTACACAATCTATTTACACGATGTATCTAGCATTACTGCCAGCTACTTCAAATATACCGTTGATTGTATATCAAAACATACTTGACATTTCTTGGTATTTCGTATATCTCTCTTGAACTTACATTGTTTGTTAATTATGTAAATTTTATAATTCAAGGCTGCATTGTAAAACTATTTTTTTTTTTTTTTTTTTTTTCATCTTGTGATACTAAAAGTTTATACCCAATTATTCGGGTAAAAACAACCATCAAAGTTGTACTTAAAAGCTATGATGGAATGGATTCGAACAATTTTTTAATTCAGGATAAAAAACGGTTATTATTTCAAATCTATACGGATCTATAATATTATAACTATTATACAATTTTTTATATCCAGATCTCTTGAAAACACTATCAAATTAATCAGATTCAAAAGATCAGATGTATACCATTATTATTTAAGGAAGGTTTTTACGAGACCCTTGAACATATACCAATGAATTATAAGAAAAGATACTGTAAAATTCCAACTATTTGGATTGGTTTTTTTACTTTTTCTTTTTTTTTCAAGCAGGTAGCAAAGGATCGGCAAAGATTGACTGAGATCCAAGAAAAAAAACAATTATAATAACCAGGAACATACCAAAATAAGGAATCCCACTTGAAAAAAAACTAGGAAAACCCAAAGAAAACAATACAATAATAACTGTGCATATATTAGTTGAACGATGCCTTCAAATTAATATTGATTATAGATGGCTAATCGTCTCTTGAATTTTAATGCTACACTATAGACAGAAATTTGGTCATCATACTTATTCATAGACTACTGCTTATTAATATCCGGTCATCCATGGGCAGCATTGTACAATATTATACATATAAATTATAATAGAATATTAAAATTATAGTTATAAAGCCTGTTATATCATCTATTGTATGCACCATTCATGCATGGAAGCCTGTCAGAAATTTAGCTGTCATAACAGTCAATAATTTATATCCGGATTCTGATGCATAGTAATTATTTACTACACTGTACCAGGTATTTGCTACTGTATCAATTTAACGAGTTTTGCTATATATGGTTTACGTCAATGAGTTTATAGTTACAACATACTATACTATCAACCAGCTAAAAATTGTAACATCCAGGATAAATACCATCTTAGCTATAGTATATACTAAGTATGAAGTATATAATTATAATACAAACATGGCTATGACTTTGATCATTTTAATCTCGGAAGAATGGCGGAACAAAATTTGTCAATATACACTAAACCAGCCTCCTCGATCTCTAAATATATCATCAGATATTGCCCTATACAAAATAGTTATTAACTATGGATACACTGTATTTACATACCAGTGGCCATACTTTGTCATTGATACATTTCCTTTTGTTTTTTTAACACTTTAAAAAAAAAAGAATCTAGTGACCCTTATCAATAGGAAATATTATGTCCATGACAGTATTTCAAAGCTTATTAGTCTTAGATCTAACAATCGATCGCGTTTAATACAGTCTGTCAGGTATCCGGATAAAGCTTACCCGGTATGGTAGTAGCACCAGACTAAGCTATACATACATGTATGTATATACTCAGTAATCAATGTTAGATTATGTACCATGGTATACCAATATACTAGAAAAAAATTCTTACCACTAGATTTTTGAATTTAAGGTTTGAGATCGATCGATCTATAGATTTTTGTTATTATCGATCGAGATCCACTATCCACTAATAGTAATAATCCATATGCAACTTTTGCTCTTATTAATTACTGGGTAGATACGCCTGGAAATTGATATTAATTGCTATATTAGTACATTGACCTAATCTACTGTTTATAATAATAAAACGTTGATTAGCAATATTGATAACTCAAAAAATATTTAACAAAAAAAATCACTCAATTTTTTTTTTTCTATAAACAATTTATTCATATACTATACGTATAATGATTATTGGAGGCTTGTAAAATTGTTTGTTTTTATTTTAAAGTGCTTTGCTTTGCTTTGATATTAAAAAACCAGAAATTCATACGAATCAAGTCTCCAGATCTATTTGTTATACACGTCATTGAAATATATCCATGGTAGAATGTTCAAAAATACCAGGGGGGTACGGTTAAGCTTAGATAACGTTATTCAAAGTGAGAATACGGTTTTACCCATTTACAGGTAAACTGATATTGTTTAGTACCTGGGGTATATACAGTATGTACAACTTGTACATGTACATGTAGCACTGGGAATGGAATTGCGCCACATCAAAAATATTTACAATGTTATATTATACAAACCAGCGACTTTTGTAAATTTCGAAAAATTAATTACATCAGCCGTTATTCCTAGGGAATGCGGCTTTTCTTAAACATCACGCGTTTGAATCAATTTAAAAAAAATGAAACATACAGTATACCCGAGATCTACAAAACAAAAAACAAACAAACTATTTTATTAACTTTCATTAATTTTCTAAACCTAACAAACATGGAAAATGATGTTTAAACAATTTCTTTGTATTTTCCATAAAAATTGATGAAGGATTTGCAAGAGTAGTAGTAACCATATCAAAACCTTGAATTCTATTCAAATAAGGAAACAAAATGATTCTATCTTGATGATTAAAATTCATTAATTTACTTGAATCGATAAAAATATCAGTTTTATCATTTCTTGTCTTATTAAAATTTCTGCATAAATAATCCAAACAATAAGCAAAATCAATTTCAATAGTATATTGATATTCATTATTATCAAAGTTACGTGTTGGTTGTTGACAAATTAATTCTTGTAAATTTTGACAATAAATACCAATTTCTAATAACCATGGTTGAAAAATAAAGTAAGAACTAGAAAAAATTAATCTTCTTAAATTTTTTAATGGTTTTAATAAATATTCAATTGGACTGAATTTCTCTGGACCATTAACATTATTCAAATTTAATTTAATATTACAATTAACATTTAAACAGGTTAATTGATTAATTTTATCTAAAAAAGTTGGAATTGGTAAATAAAATGGTGATCTTTTGTTTGGAATAATAAAATTTTGAAATCCAAAATGTGTTAATAATGGTAAATTAAGACAATTTAAATTTAAAAAAAAAGTTGTATTAATATCTTCATTTAATGAAATCAAATATTGTAATTCCAAAACATTTAAATTAATACAATTTGAAATAATTGAAATAATTAAATCGATATTTTTTTTATCATAAATTTTGCCTCGAATATCTAATAATTGTAAATTATTAAAAACTTTAATAGTATCATCATCTAAAAATCTAAAATCAAATTTTGTAACTAAAACCAATCTTTTTAATCCGATTAATTTACCAATTTTATTAAAATTATCATGATTTAAATCAAAGGTTTGATTATAAAAATCACTTTGATTTAATATTTTAATTGATAAAATTTTTAATAAATTTTTGTTTAATGGATTTTGAGTTATAATATTTGAAGGATTAATATAATTATTTGATTGTAATAATAAAGATTCAAAACAACTTGGCATAATAGACAAATTAATATAACAATTATAAAAACTTTTCCCAACTAAATTTAAACAGTTTGATATAGTTAAATAATCATTTAAAGTTGGACCAGATCCAGTTGTAATATTTATTAATTGTAAAAATTGGCCATTAAATTTATTAATTAAATTAGGGTCCAAATTTCTTGGAACATATAAAACTTTTAATTGTTCAAAATCAATATTTAATTGAAAACATGCTGTATAAATTGGTTTAAAAGTATGTTCATGAATTATTATTAAAATATGGTGCATAAAATAATTTAAATCTGTCATCTTTAATCCCACCATTAAAAAACCAATGAACTAAAATTTTGTAAATTAACGCCCATTTTTTGGTTGAAATACTTATTGTTAATTGAGTAAACCATTCTTTATTAACTGATAAATAATTTTGTAAATCCGATAATTTAAAATCTGAGTTACATACAATGAGATAGTTCCAGACTTTATGTTTTAATTCAATTGGTAGTTTGTTCATTGTTTTTTAATTTTTTACTGACATATGTTATTTTGAATGTTGTAATTGTTGTGTTAAGTTGTAGTGGACAAGTTTTTTTTGTTCATAGAATATTCATATTTATAATAAAAATTAGACGCCAGAAAGGAGAGAAGTTGGGACAAGCGCTCTACACAACATTTCCAATGTTGTCCATTAAGATAAATTAATAGATTTCATCTATGTTGATCGATCGAGATTTTAATCTGTAGATTAATTAAATCATTGCAAGCTCTAATTTATTTAAGTCGGCCAGCACATGAGCACCTCCACCGCCGCATCTAGGTTTCGGAAATCTAAGCATGGGGCTTGAAAATAGTACACTCTAGTTATCAGATCGATTATTGTATATATCAGATAAAGGTACCCAGGTATCTTAACTCAATCTATAGATTTAAGCACTACATTAAGATAGAGATATCATATATCTAACTACACACTCCCATTATATATCGATTGTTGTGTACTTGTATAGTGCTTATTAATCCTAAAAATCTTCTGATGGAATATTAATTAAGTTTGCCAATTGATTCAGTGTCAAATAGAATTATATCATAGGTACATGTATAGTATTTTGATCTGATTAATATCAAATTATAACCAATTCTTTATAAATTTTAAACCGACTACTACCGCGTAGGTCTATCGATTCAAATCAGCCCATTGATCTCGACTCAAGACGACTCAGCTTAAGTAATCAAGAATGTTAGTGAAAAAGTAGTCTACCTGTCAAGTTTTTCTAAGTAAGAAAAAAATAAAATCTGGAAAAATAATTTATCCGAACACCGGGTTTATTTGTGTCTAAGTATGTAACTGAGTCAAGTTTAAACGATTAATACCTGGTACCAGGTATGGTACCGGTATGATAAAAGACACTGAACCAGAAATTAAGTTTATCAGGCGGAATCCGATTTGAAATTTTTTTCAAAGACAACACCATCAAATTGATTCATTATGAAAAAAAAACTTGGATCGCTCAACGCTCAGGCCGTTTATTAATAGAACAAACATATAGACATTATTATTAAGCTACTAACTAATTATACTAGTCTTATTTATCATAGTCATTGTATCAATTTTGATAATTAATCAAAATACCAATAAATTGTGAATGGAAATGGGTATTAAGATTTTCAACATTTGAAGACCAATATTGTAAAACAATAGTCATATGTCAGAAATCAAAAGTTTAAATTTGATTTAAACTGATTTATGATAAATTTATAATCTTGTTTTGAATATTATTTATCTGAACACCATCAATTAGTACCAGTAGTAGTTTATGTACCAAACTTAAGCACGATCTAATCATACCAGGTAAAATTTTACATCTAGTTTCAATGGAGATCAAATTTGATATTACAAATAGTTTACATTTTTTGGGAATTACCAAAACCAAATATTAAGCCCTGAGTAGTTCGAGGAACCTTTAAATGTTAACAATTGATTGTTATAAATATTTCAGGGAAGTTTTGACAATGGAGGGGTTCTGAAAAAAATTGGTGAATTTTACTATAGATAGATAAAAATATTTTTCAGATTGACCAAGATCAAGATAAAAAGAGGGGTATTTTTATTCACGGGTAAACCTTTTTTTACCATTCTTCCGTTTATTTTGAAATAAAGAGAGACTTAGTATATATACGTGGTCCTATATATGTGATAATTTTTCTTATCTTTTTTAGAAACGGGAAATAATTTTAGTACAAGTGTAAGTTGATAGGGCAAAATGTCTACCAATTATGAAAGATTTCAAGCCAGTCTTGATAAGTAGAGTGAAAATTTTTGCATCAAATGCACTGGTAAATTAATTAAATAGCTAAGGTTAGGAAAAATAAAATATAATCGATGATGGGATGAATTTTGAAAAAGCTTTCAAATTAACCAGTACTTAAAGTATTGTATGTAGGGTCTTGCATATAGATTTAATGCTTATTTGAAATTTTATTCAGACATTCCTTACAGCTAATAAATTAATAACATCATTGTAATTAATTAGCCCGGCCGTCTTATCTCGCTAAATTTTGTCAGTTACCATAGAATTATGACTTTTTAGCACTACATTAGAACTCGATCATGTAGCATTGGATAAGCTTAGTAATTTTTATATAGTCAAAATGTCTAATATGTGTTTTTTTTCTCTTGTATTACTTTAGATCAAGCCGGTCGATGATAATCCGCGGCGGCTTTTTCCTATTCTGGAATCAATCACCGGAATAGTTTGTCTTTCAAGCATTGTTAAAAAAAAAAGCGAATTTTTTTTTTTTCAATTGCCAACGGAGGGAGGGATCGATGTTTTCTACCCATACGAAAATTTGAATCAATACGTTGAACGTTTTTTTAAATTATCAGAAAAAACAAAAGTTGAAAACTAAAAAAAAAAAATTAAACTCTTTTAAATTATGATCATAAAAAAACAACAAAATGATCTCAATATTTTAAAGATTGTGATTATCACGATAATAGAGATTATTTTTTCGGTCATTCGGAATAAATTCTTCAACTATAATAGTAAATATAGAGTCAATAATTGAGTGTTTCTATTTTCTTTACATGATATAAAAAGAGAATTAGTAAAATAAACCTTTACCATCTGATAATACTTGAAAACTCTAGTTTTTATCTTATTAATTACAAATAAAGATGTATCATAATAAAAAGCAATTGGTTCAGCAATAGTACTTAGGTTTTCAACAAGATGCTTTTATTTCTTTTTAACTCGGTCGGAAGGGCTTTAAAGTCTAATTTTTTTTCTCTTTTCAATACATGTGTAGCAAAATGTCTAAGAAAGTATAGCGCAAGAAAGATGATCCTCCCAACGGCAAGCCTCTCTCTTATTCTTCTCAATCACTCAGTCATTTTTTTCCTCAATTTTTTTTTTTTTCCTTACGCTAATCTCAAAAAAAAGACTTTTTTTTTTTTCCCTTTCTCTTTTATAACAACAACTTTTTGTTCCTTTTTTTTTTATATATATTTTATTATAGACATCAAATTACTATTCAATAATTATCATAATATTAATAGAATGTTGTCTAGACTAGGGCGTACTTCTACAACAATTACGCCAATAGCACGACGTGCAATTGTTCGACAATTCAGTGCAGCTGTTCCAAGATATACAAATACATCTCAACAACCAAAATCAAATAATAATAATAATAATAAAAGTACTAACGAAAAACAACAAAATTATAAACAAAATTTCTTATTAAAAGCAGGATTTTTAAAAACTAGTTGGAGAATTTTATTAGCAGGTACTTTAGCAACAATTGGTTATGGTGCATGGTCAATTTATGATATTACACATCCAAGAGCAAAACAATTACCACAAGATGCTTCTAAAAAAACTTTAGTTATTTTAGGTAGTGGTTGGGGTAGTGTATCATTATTAAAAAAAATTGATACATCAAATTATAATGTTGTTGTTGTTTCACCAAGAAATTTCTTTTTATTTACACCTTTATTACCAAGTTGTACAACTGGTACAGTTGAACATCGATCTATTATGGAACCAATTCGAGGTATTATTCGAAATAAACAAAGTGATGTTACATATTATGAAGCACATGCAACTCATATTGATCATGAAAAACGAGTAGTTACAATTCGAGATGCTGTTAATGAAGATCGTGATAATGCTGATGTTAAAGAAATTCCATTTGATTATTTAGTTGTTGGTGTTGGTGCACAAAATTCAACTTTTGGTATTCCTGGTGTTCAAGATCATGCATGTTTTTTGAAAGAAATTCCTGATGCTCAAAAGATTAGAAAAAAAATTATGGATTGTATTGAAGCAGCAAGTTTTAAAAATATGGATGATGAAGATCGAAAAAGATTATTACATACAGTTGTTGTAGGTGGTGGTCCAACTGGTGTTGAATTTGCTGGTGAATTACAAGATTTTTTTGAAGATGATTTAAAGAAATGGGTTCCTGATATTGCAAAAGATTTTAAAGTTACTTTAGTTGAAGCATTACCAAATGTTTTGCCAAGTTTTAGTAAACAATTAATTGATTATACTGAAAAAACAATGAAACAAGAACAAATTAGTATTTTAACCAAAACAATGGTTAAAAAAGTTACTGAAGATTCAATTGTTGCAGAAGCAACTAATCCAGATGGTAGTAAAGAAACTATTGAAATGCCATATGGTTTATTAGTTTGGGCAACTGGTAATGCAGTTCGATCTGTTACAAGAGATTTAATGGCATCATTACCAGCACAAAAATCATCAAGAAGAGGTTTATTAGTGAATGAGTATTTAGTTGTTGAAGGTACTGAAGGTATTTGGGCTGTTGGTGATTGTACTGCAACTAAATATGCTCCAACTGCTCAAGTTGCTAGTCAACAAGGTTCTTATTTAGGTGGATTATTTAATCAATTAGCAAGAGCTGATGAATTAAATTCTGAAGTTAAAAAATTAGAAACTGATGCAACTAAAGCAGAATCTGAATCAAAACAACAATCAATTTTGGCTGATTTGGAATCAAAAAAAAGAAGATTAAAAAGAGCAAGATCTTTATTACCATTTGAATATTCACATCAAGGTTCTTTAGCTTATATTGGTAGTGAACGAGCAGTTGCTGATTTGGCAGTTTGGGGTGATGGTAATTTTGCAACTGGTGGTTCATTAACTTATATTTTCTGGAGATCTGCTTATATTAGTATGTGTTTTAGTGTTCGAAATAAAGTATTGGTTATGATGGATTGGGCTAAAGTTAAGATTTTTGGACGTGATGTTTCAAGAGAATAGTTTCTCTTCTTTGATCTTTTAGTAAAATATACTGTAATATGTTTATATATATATAATTTATAATGATAGTTGATGAAATTTTTTTTTTTTAATAATTTTGAGTTTTTTAAAGTTTTTCTAAAAATAAGGTTCCGGAAATAGTTCGAGGAATATGTTTGAGTTTAATGAAGTTTAAAGTTTTTTTTAATTTTGAGTCTTAATACTACCACTGGTATTACCAGCAGTCTATAGCATCGAAGCTGGGTTAATAATTGTGAAATTTTTTTGTAAAGTGGCTGATTTAAAATGCTGGTGCTGTACAACGTGTGGTGTGTGTGTGCGAGCTTGCGAAATGTCTATAGATAGTTTAAAAAATCGAAATCGTCATAGGTCATTCCTTCTTTTTTTTTTTAGAAACCAATTTTAAAACTACCTTTTTATTTCTAAAATTACCATATACAGTATAGTATAGTACACGTTAAGTACTTAGTCCATTACCATATGTCTATAATCTAATTTAGTCTCTATGCAAGACTTTGCAATAGGCTAAATAATATTTTTTCGCTATCTATTGTAATTAATTTTTTGGGAATATTAGTAAAACCACAGCTTAAAGAATAATTATTTGTACTGTCTACATTCCGCTTAAACTACTCTATATCAAAGAAATCCACAATTTTTTTCCTCTCCAAAAAAAAAAAAAAAAAAAATCCTCCCACTTTTTTTTTCCTCTCTCTCTCTCTTTTCATTATAATTTTTTATTTTCAAATAAACGATCAAGATTTGATTAGAAAGTCCAAACTTTATCAAAAGGATAACAAAAACTTTAAGAGAGATACCCTAGTTTAAAATTCAGGTTATTTAAGAAAAAAAAAATCGTTATTTTCTTAATCCTTTAAACGAAAGTACTTCATCTAAGGGTTTTTAATTTAAAAAAAAAAAAAAAGTTGAAAAAAGATAGTAATAAAAGTTTAATTTTAAAATACAAGATCGTGAGGTGTGAATGAATGTATTGACAATTTTTCTTCTTCTTTCTTTTTAATTCAATCTTTGATTTTTAATATTTATTTATTCTATTCAACTAATACACTCTTTTTATTCTAATTTTCGATAAATAATGAACATGTCATATCCTATGGATTATAATCAATATAACACATACAACGCACCTTCACCTGCAGCACAAATGCAAAGACCTCCACAACCACCACAACCACAACAACAACCACAACCACAATATCAACAACCTCCAAGACAAATTCCTCAACAAGGTCGTAAATTACCAAATTCAAGAAAACAATTTATACCACCTCCTCATGAAGTTCAGCAAACTTTTCCAACTCCACAACAACAACAACAACCTCAACGCGATAATAGACGACCACCTCCACCTCAACAACAACAATCACATCCTCAATATGGTAAACCATCTACTCCAACTGGTCTACCACCTCCTCAAATGTATAATAATAGACCACCAGCACCTCAGCAATATCCAAGTACTGGATCATTACCACCACAACCTATGCAACATCAACATCAACAACAACAACAACAACAACCACCTCCTCCAAATCCTCAACAACAACAATATCGATATGATCCAAGACAAGCGCCTAATGCTACTCCAACACCCCCTCCAATGGCAATGCCTTCAAATCAATATCAACAACCACCAAATAGACTATTTATACAACCTACAAGATCAGCATCACCCACAATTCAACGTGGAACACCACCTCCAAATCCTCAACAACAACAACAATATAATGAGATTCCTCCAAGACATCAAAATCGACCACCTGTACCAAATTATAATCAAATGTCTAGATCACAACCAGATTTATCAACAGATATGCAAAATTTACAATTAGAACCTCAACGAACAATGTCACCTCATCCAAATTATCAACCACCTCCTCAAAATCATCCACAACAACAATATGATAGATCGATTTCACCTTCAAAAAGTATACCACAACAACAACAACCACCACCACGTAAATTTTCTCAAACCAGTATGCCGGAATATGGTGATCATTATGATCCTACTAGTCCAACAGCTATAACTGGAGATGAACAAAATCAATATTATTATCAACAACAACAACCAAATTATAACAATTATTCAAACATTTCAACAAATAAAATACCAAATAATGCAAATATAGTTGATTATAAACAAATTAATGAATCACCAGGTACAACAAGTTCAAAAAGTTCTGATTTGGTTAATATGTATTTGGATAATGAAATAATGGAGCATGAACAACAACAACATGTTCCTCATCCTTCATCATCTCAACAAATTCATGATCATGTACCTCCATTAAATTCTTATCAATCTGATGTGCAGCCCTTGCGTGCAATGTCTCAGACGTCTTATCATTCTGAAACTTCAGATATATCACAAACCTCTTATGGTTATGTTAATAATA
Organism: Blastobotrys capitulatus; assembly: GCA_030564325.1. Lineage (NCBI taxonomy): Eukaryota > Fungi > Ascomycota > Dipodascomycetes > Dipodascales > Trichomonascaceae > Blastobotrys > Blastobotrys capitulatus. The sequence goes on from JAJLUL010000022.1 coordinate 150,389, forward strand.
ATACTAGTAATAATAATAACAATGTTAACAATTCAAATACTAGTAATTATTCAAATACAACACCAACAAATACAAAATTTCATTATCCAAATCCTCAACAACAATACCAACAACAATATCAACATCATCAGCAAAGAATGATGAATAATGGAAAATCATCATCATCAATTAATTCAATATCACCACAAGAATCAAAACCACCACCAAGAAGACAATATACAAATGATAATTCATCAACAAGTAATTATACATCAATAGAAATTAAAAAAGAAAAAGAATTAACAGTTGGAGAATTTGAACATTTACAACATTTATCAAAATATCAATCTCATGATCCAAAAATTCAATTACAATTTGCAAAAAAATTAATTGAAGCAAGTGAAAAATTAGCAAGTAAATATCAAGATCCAACAACTCCAGCAAATGTTACAAGAGTTGATTCAAAAACTGAAAAAAAAAATAAGGAAGCTTGGATTCATCAATCTTATAAAATTGTTAAAAAATTATCAAATAATCAATATCCTGATGCAATGTTTTTTTTAGCTTCACAATATAGTAGTGGAGGAATGAATTTAGAAGTTGATTATGAAAAAGCATATGATTTATATCATAAAGCAGCAAAATTAGAACAAGCAGAAGCTGCTTATAGAGTAGCAGTTTGTAATGAAATTGGTGCAGGTACAAAAAAAGATACTCATAAAGCATTAGTATGGTATAAAAAAGCAGCACAAATGGGGGATGTATCAGCAATGTATAAATTAGGTATGATTAGTTTAAATGGATTATTAGGACAATCAAAATCTTTTGCAGAAGCAGTTACATGGTTTCAACGAGCTGCTGATAAAGCAGATAGTGATACTCCACATGCAGTTCATGAATTAGGATTATTATATGAAAGAGTTGATAGATTAGATATGAGTGCAGTTAATGAAATGGGTACAGCAACTGTTATTCAAAGAGATGAAAGAAAAGCATTTGAATTATTTTTAAAAGCAGCAAAACTAGGTTATCCACCATCTCAATTTAGATTAGGATGTTGTTATGAATATGGTACTTTAGGATGTAATATTGATCCAAAAAGATCAATTGCATGGTATAGTAAAGCAGCAGAAAAAGGTGAACCAGAAAGTGAATTAGCATTAAGTGGATGGTATTTAACAGGTAGTGAAGGTATATTACAACAATCTGATACTGAAGCTTATTTATGGGCAAGAAAAGCTGCAGAAAAAGGTTTAGCAAAAGCTGAATATGCATTAGGTTATTTTACAGAAGTTGGAATTGGTGTACAATCTAATTCTGAAGAAGCAAAAAGATGGTATTATAAAGCAGCTGCTCAAAAACATCCAAAAGCAATGGCAAGATTACAAGAATTAAGACATTAATCTTTTATTATACCATTTTTATTTATTTATAATAGATTTTGATAATATAAAAAAAAAAAAAAAAAAAAAAAAAAACTTTCTCTTGTAGACATAATTGTAACATCGTAGCTCCATTATGACAAAAATTGAAATTTTGTCCCCGCCACCTATTTTAAAAGTCTAATCAATCGATCAGCTGCTAACTAGTATAATAATAAAAAAGTGGTTGGGAGGAAACGCGTCGAAAATTTTATTGAGGGAAATTTTTCTTGTTCTCCCAACTTTTTCAATTTTTTTTCACAATTTTTTTTTTTATTTTTTCATCACCACACACGACATCAACTGTAGTAATAATAAAAAATGAGCCACGAAAACGAAGAAGAATTGTTAGATTATTCTGATAACGAAGAATCAACCATCGTTCCAAACAAAGAAACAAAATCAGATGAATCAAACATTAAACAAGAAGCTAATGGTGATAAAAAAGGTTCATATGTTGGTATTCATTCAACTGGGTTTAAAGATTTTTTATTAAAACCAGAATTATCAAGAGCAATTACTGATTGTGGTTTTGAACATCCATCAGAAGTTCAACAAGTTTGTATTCCTCAATCAATTTTAGGTACTGATGTTTTGTGTCAAGCTAAATCAGGTTTAGGTAAAACTGCAGTCTTTGTTTTGGCAACTTTACAACAAATTGATCCAGTTCCTGGTGAAGTTAGTGTCGTTGTTTTATGTCATACAAGAGAATTAGCTTATCAAATTAAAAATGAATATGCAAGATTTTCAAAATATTTACCAGATGTTAGAACTAGTGTCTTTTATGGTGGTACTCCAATTCAAAAAGATATTGATTTAATTAAAAATAAAGATACTGCACCACATGTTGTTGTTGCAACTCCTGGTAGATTAAATGCATTAGTTCGTGATAAACATTTAAGATTAAATAATGTCAAAACTTTTGTTATTGATGAATGTGATAAAGTTTTGGAAGCAATTGATATGAGACGTGATGTTCAAGAAATTTTTAGAGCAACACCACATCAAAAACAAGTTATGATGTTTAGTGCAACTTTAAGTCAAGAAATTCGACCAATTTGTAAGAAATTTATGCAAACACCATTAGAAATTTATGTTGATGATGAAACAAAATTAACTTTACATGGTTTACAACAATATTATGTTAAATTGGAAGAAAAAGAAAAAAATCGAAAATTAAATGAATTATTAGATAATTTGGAATTTAATCAAGTTATTATTTTTGTTAAATCAACAAATCGTGCAAATGAATTAAGTCGATTATTAAATGAATGTAATTTCCCTTCAATTGCTGTTCATTCTGGTATTCCTCAAGAAGAACGAATTGCAAGATATAAAAGTTTTAAAGAATTTAATAAAAGAATTTGTGTTTCAACTGATGTTTTTGGTAGAGGTATTGATATTGAAAGAATTAATTTAGCTATTAATTATGATTTACCACCAGAAGCTGATCAATATTTACATCGAGTTGGTAGAGCTGGTCGATTTGGTACAAAAGGTTTGGCAGTTTCATTTGTTTCAACTGATGAAGATTCAAAAGTTTTGGAAAAAATTCAAGAACGATTTGAAGTTGATATTAGTGAATTCCCTGCTGAAGGGGTTGATCCTTCAACTTATATGAATACTTAAGTTATTATTATTATTATTATTATTTGTTTTTTGTTTCTTTGTGATTAGAGAGAGAAAGAGAGAGGAAAAAAAAATATATATAAAAAGAAGAAGTTTTTTATAAATATATATAATGGTTTTTTTTTAATTTATTAGTTCTTTACAAAAAAATACTCTGATCTGTAGTTTTTGTTTGTATCTGGGTGTTAGTACTGGTATTAAAGTACGTACTGGTATTGGGTTTTTTTGCGTAGTAGTCTCTAGTATATTGTTATAGCGGTGACTGGTTGGCTAACATGAGTTGGTGAATAACTTCATACGCAGTATAGATACATATGCTCTGTACTTGGCTAATCGCCAGAGCCTTGGTGCTCATTTTCCTAAACTGGTGTCCTGACCATGCATTGAAAATAAATAAGTTAAAACCATAAGAATAAACTGTACTATCCGATATATTAGTAGGAATTAATAATTACTTAAGCTTGTGCTAAACTATAGCTATATAGTACTTAGATCTATCTATATTAGAAGCTGCAGATGTACAACGTTGGATACATCTGATTCTAATTTTAATTTCGGTGAATGAGAAAGCCGCACTGCGGCTTAATTATTGCCATATTTCAATTTAATTAATTATAATCATATATGATAACCTGCTAACCTAGCTATGACTATAACCCTAGGGCTCTCCATATCCCACAAGATCCCATATAAGTTTATTCATATCCAACTGTTGCAGAAATAATTTTTTATTATTAGAATTAACTTGAGCATTATTAATATTGAGCCTTCTAGACCAAGCATCAAATTTAGCCCTATTCATATCATAGACTATAGACGAGTAAAATATTAATACCACCACATAACCAGGTTAATTTAAACTACTGAATCAATATTAACAAAAGTATATCCGAGTGGTATTATATATATTGTGAATGTAAATTGAAATTAGGCTTTAAAATATTTTTTTAGTAGTAAAGGATCCTCGAGACAATAAGTAATTAAAAATTTATGCCGTATATATTCCTCTTATTTCGTGCACATACGTAGTACTCCAGAGGCCTAAAAATCTCGTCGATGCACCCATTTTATTGTTAGTTGTTACTCATAAATATAATTAAGTAGATTAAATCAATCTTGAATGTTAACTATTAAAGGATTTTTTGTAGCTACCAATTAATCTAGGCTGCTGGCTGCTGTGCTGATGTCTATCTATCGACGATATACAAGTACCTTTGGCTGAATTTCTCAAGTTTAATACTTCAATGTCTACCGTTATAGGAGATTCTTTCTTGCGGTAAATTAATCTGTAAAATCTAATGGTTGTTCGAATATCTTTATCCACTAATGTATATACTGAAAATATATATTGGTGCATTAGATCTATTACTAATCTATAGATAAGCCTAGGCAAATAAATAGCATATAATCCTAATAATACCAGCATAGATTCATCAAAACTGATTGATATCTGGATACTGTATATTATCATGCAACAGTTAATAAATTAATAGGACCAGATATTCTAAAATTAACCTAAGCTTAGAGTCAAGTATCAACCTTGGGCTCAAGAGCCATACAACATCCATACAATGTGTATACTAATATTGAAAAGATAATAAATGGTTGACAAAAAGAGAGAAGTTTTTAAAGTTAAATCATTTAACCTAAATAGGTAGGATGATGCGGAGTGGGTTATCCGGTATATAGAAAAATAGCTAAATAGTCTTATAGGTAACAAATTAATAGAAAAAAAAAACTTAATCAATATTAAGATTAAAGGAGTAAACAAAACTAATTATATTAGTTCGGATATATATGTACGACATATCCGAGCATTTGTTTACTACACCCTGGAACTGTGATCTCTCCTAAGTATTAAAATATGAAAGAGAATGTATCAGAGTATCATAATAACAAAAAAAAAAATGAGTCGCATTAAATGAGTATGTGTCACAGTGTGGAGAAAAAAAAAAAGACCAGTCAGAATGCTCAAATTTGTAAGCATTGATTTTGATTAAACCGTTGTTTGGTCGTATTAAAAGGTATAGAGATAGAAAAAAGTCTGGGCCGCGCCGTTGATTTGATTTCTCCCCCCCTCGGTCGGACCTTATTATCTCAAATATTTTAACAGTCTAAAGTGGGCTTATTTTTTTTATCCAAGCTTGTGAAATGAAATTTTTTTTTACTCAATAAAAAAAAATTTTTTAATTTTTAAACACAAGGGTCTCTTCTAATTTTTTTTTTTTTTCTATCTTTTCTTTCTTTACAGCCACCACCAACTTTTTTTTTTATCAAATCAAGAAAAGAGAGAAAATGGAATCAATTGTTCGACAAGCTAAGGCATTATGTCCTTATGTTAAAGCAGCAACACCTCAAAAATTACGACAAGTTGGTAATTTAAAAGCTTTAGCTGGTAAATGTCCAGTTATGCATGATGCTTTAGCTCAACGAAGTTATAGTACTGCTACTAAACCAAAATTGGATAATTTTAATTTAGATCATCGAACTAAATATGAAAATAAACAACCATTAAAAGATGTTCATGTTAAACAAAAAGTAGTTTCTGAAAATGAAACTTTTAATTATGAAGGTATTTATTCTAATGAATTGGAATTAAAAAAAAAAGATAAAAGTTATCGATTTTTTAATAATATTAATCGATTAGCAAAAGAATTTCCAAAAGCTCATTTAGCTAAAGAAAATGATAAAGTTACTGTTTGGTGTTCAAATGATTATTTAGGTATGGGATCTAATCCAGAAGTTATTAAATCAATGCATGAAACTTTGGATAAATATGGTAGTGGAGCAGGTGGTACAAGAAATATTGCAGGTCATAATAAACATGCAATGGAATTGGAAGCTACTTGTGCTAAATTACATAAAAAAGAATCTGCTTTAGTTTTTAGTTCTTGTTATGTTGCAAATGATGCAGTTTTAACTTTATTAGGTCAACGATTACCAGGATTAGTTTATTTTAGTGATGAATTAAATCATGCTTCAATGATTCAAGGTATTAGACATTCTGGTGCCAAAAAAATTATTTTTAAACATAATGATATGGAAGATTTGGAAAAAAAATTAGCTAGTGTACCAAAAAATGTACCAAAAGTTATTGCATTTGAAAGTGTTTATTCAATGTGTGGTAGTATTTCACCAATTGAAAAAGTTTGTGATTTGGCAGATAAATATGGTGCAATTACATTTTTAGATGAAGTTCATAGTGCTGGTATGTATGGACCACATGGTGCTGGTGTAGCAGAACATTTGGATTTTGAAAATCATGCTCAAGGATTAAATAAACCATCAATTATGGATAGAGTTGATATTATTACTGCAACTTTAGGTAAAGCATATGGATGTGTTGGAGGTTATGTAGCAGGTAGTTCAAAATTTATTGATTGGGTTAGATCATATGCTCCAGGATTTATTTTTACAACATCATTACCACCAAGTGTTATGGCAGGTGCTAAAACAGCAATTGAAGAATTGGCAAAATCAAATAAATTAAGACATCAACAACAAAAAAATACAATGTATGTTAAAGATTCGTTTGCTAAAAAAGGTATTCCAGTTGTACCAAATCCTTCACATATTGTACCAATTTTAATTGGTGATGCTGAAAATGCAAAATTAGCAAGTGATTTATTATTATATAAACATAATATTTATGTTCAAGCTATTAATTATCCAACTGTTCCAATTGGTCAAGAACGATTAAGAATTACTCCAACTCCTGGTCATACTAAAAAATTAAGTGATGAATTAATTGAAGCAGTTGATTCTGTATTTAATGAATTAAATTTAAAACGTGTTCAAGATTGGGAAAAATTAGGTGGATTATGTGGAGTTGGTGAAGTTAATAAACCAAAAGTTGAACCAATTTGGACTCCAAAACAATTGGAAATGCAATAAATTTTTTTTTTTTTTTTCATTTTTTTTTTATATATATATATATATATAGTTATATAGTAGTTAGTATTTTTTAATTAAATCATTTACAGCTTCCCATCGTTGTCTAAAAAAATTTTCAATTTTTGGATCATAATTTATTGAATTAATTTGTTGATTTTCATAATCAATTAAAGTTTCTAAAGATTTTAATGCTTCTTGATGAGTTATTGGATTTTTTTTATGACTTAATTTTTTTTTCTTTGAGGTTATTTTACCAAAATTAATTGGCATAAATTGTGATGAATGTAATCTTTTTCTTTTTAATATTGGTTGTGATGATTCTTCTTCTTCTTTTTCCTCTTTTGATGATTCAATATCTTCATTATCTTTTGATTCTGGTGTTGATGATGATTTGTTTTCTTTTTCATCATTATCAGTTTTTTCATTGATTGAATTAATTTTTGATGGAGCCGGTTGAATAGTAACTGGTTTCGGTGATTTGTTAGTATTATTATTATTAGTATTCATTTTTAAATTAGCTTTTGAGTCCTTTTTTTTCAACTCTTTTTTCTTTTCTTTAGTATTAGTATCATCTTTTTTTTCAATCTTTGTTTCAATTGATAATTTTGATGATATCTTGGGTAAATTATCTAATGATTTTCTTGATTTATTGTTATTTTCTTTTTTATCTTTTGATTTTAAACTTGATGTTGATGCAATTTTTCGAATTTTTTTTGGTTCAATTTTTATTTGATCATTTGAAGAATTATTATTATTCACAAATTTAATAACATCACTTTTTGATCTTTCTCTTTTCCCATTAGAATTTTTTCTTTCACTTGGTAATGGTAAATCATGAATTGTTACATTATATTTTTTACAAAATTGAAGTATCCATTTTTTATCAATTTCTTCTAAACCTTGTTTAGTATAATTACCTTTTTTATGTGCTAATTCTCTTGCTCTTAACATATATTGTTCATAACTTAATGATTGATTTTTTATAATACCATGCCATTTATATAAATCTTGTTCAATTTCAATTGGAAATTTTTTAATACCTGCATTACCACCAGTTGATGTATGACTTTCTAATTGAGCATGAAATCTTTCAGGAATTTCTTTACCATTATCTAAATGACGATATTTATTTGATAAAATTCTTGATACTACTGGTTGACTTACTTCTCTATTATATTTTTTTTGAAACCATTGTCGAACTTCTGATTGTGAAATTGTTAAATTTGAAAAATAATAATGATTTCGAATTGCTTGTCGTTCTTCATTTGTAAAAGTATTTCTAACCGCTGAATGTTTATCATCATAATTATTATTATTATTAGAATTACTGGGTGATTTATTTATACTCGGTGATGAAGGACGTGATGTGTTGTTGTTAGTATTATTTGATGATGTTGAAGGTGGTTTAATAGAATCATCATCTTGTTTTGAAGATGATGAACCACCACCATTCATTATAAAATCGAGTGAATGTTTAGTTGAATGAATTTTCGGTTTTATTATATAATTGAAAAATAAAAATTTTAAAAAAGAAATACAAAGAGCGTTAAAACCTATTGTTATTATTATTATAATAATAATATTTTAAAGTTTATTGTTTTTTTTTATTGTAATTTTGATTTGATTTTGAATGTAATGAGAGAGAAAAAAAAAATTGGCGTATTCTTTCCACGCAGGAAAAAATCATAACAAAAAAAAAAAAAAAAAAATTTGGGAAATCAGAAGCATACGCTTAAAATTTAAGTGAAAATTAAAAAAGCAAAAATTTTTATTGGGAGTTAACAAAAAGACTTTTATAACTTTTGTAACCCCGGTATTCTGGGATCGAAGATTTGAATGTAAAAAAAAATTTTCTCCTTCATATAAAATTACGAGAATTGATGAATAAAAGGATCAATTGGTTTGTCTATTAGTTCCTGTTTTTCTATAATTTCTATGAATATATCAAAAATAAATAAGAATTATCAAATACTGGAATGTTAGTAGTAATAGTAGTTAGTGGTGGTGATATGCTAGTAATAAAATGCATGGGCTTACAGTATTTTTTTTAATGCGTATGCTTATATGATTATTCGCGTGATACAAAACCACCGCTTGGACCCAACACAAAAATAACTAAAAACCAACCGCAGTAATTTTTTTTTCTTTCCACTTTGCCAGCCAGCGCTGGCCTTTTTCCTTGAGAAAATAAAAAAAATGCACCAGCCACTTCTCTCAAAAAAAAAAGTTTAAATGCAATGTTTAAAATGAACATGAATATTATATTATATATAATGTATGCTCATATTCTATCACTAAAAAAGTTAATTTTCATCATCATGAAAAGGATATAATCCACACCAATAATTAATAATATCAACAACTCTTTTTAATTTTCTTCTTTTAACTAAAAACCATTCTTTATGATTTTTTAAACAACCATCACATTTAACAACTCCATCTCCAAATAATCCTCTTAATTCAGAATGAACTGAAGTTTCAACAATATCAGGTTGAGCAGTATAACAATTTGATAATAATTGAATATTATGACCACATTGTTTTTGCCATTGATTTATTCTTTTAATTGGTGGTTTTCTTGTTTTACCAATTTTTAATAATAAATATTCAGATTTTTCACCAAATAAAAATTTTGATTTTAATTTTGAAAATAATGTTGAATTATATTTATCTAATGTAATACCATTAATTTTTATTGATTTTAAATTCGTTAATGTATAAATATAAATAAATCCAGGTGCTGGTTTAATTCTTTGATTTAATGAATATTCTAATGATAATGATTCCATTAATTGTGGTAATGTATGAATACTTGATGATGATGTAACTAATGAAGGTTTAGAAGATATTGATGATGTTGGTGATGGTGGATGATTTAATTGATGTGAATAACAATATGAATCTGGTTGTTTAACTTTTCTTTTACATGGTTGATTTTTTAAAGTGATTCCTTTACATGTATACATTTTGAAAAAATTTGTAAAAATTAATATTAGTATAGTTGATGTTAATGGAATAATAAAAGTTAGGATAATTAATGATTTATATATATCAGTAGATTGATCTGGTAGTGAAGGTTTATGTTGATAATGCATTTACCCGCTTGGAGTAAGTAATTATATATTTTTGAGATTAAAGGAGCTGAATAATTGATGAGGCTAAAGATAAATCTTTTCTCGATGATTTGATTGATTGCAGATTTTTTTTTTTTTTTACGCTGATTGTAAGAAAAAAAATAAAAAATGATTAGCCGATCACAGGATAGAAAAATTAATTAAAAAAATTATTGGTAGACTAGGAGAATCAAAAAAAAAAAATATTATCAAGAGAAAAAAATAAAAAAGGAGGAAATAATTAATTATTTATATAAAAATACAATGGAGCAAGAAGAAAACAAAATGCGTGTGATGTTCGTCTCTTCTTTTATTAACATTAAAAACGAACTATTATAGTATGATGACTTTAGAATAAAGGATTATCTTTTATGATGTACGATAAGCTAAAAATAATACCAAAAATTCTTACTACACAATACCGGTAATTTATTAATCCATTATTATTATTATGCACGCCGATTCACCGAATTTAAAATATGAGCTCTCCTCAAGCTTTAAAACAAGTTGGTCTCAGATTGTACATATAAACAAAAATAAACAAAAAAAATGATTTCACCACTAGCACCAGCCATTCCAAGCCAAAAAAAATTTCAAACCAGCCCATCCATTTTTTTGTACTAATGGGATTAGATTATTCAAATAAAGTATATTATGCTAAATTAGTGGCGTATTTATGATAGTATCGATAAAAGGTTAGTATGTAATGATGAACAATTATTCATCACGCTCCAAAAAAAAAAAAAATTATTAATGAAACGAAGTGTACCAAAACAACGGTATTTCTCTAAGACTGTGTAACAACAAAGATTATTGAATTTATAATAAAGGTTGAACATGATCATCATCATCGTCAAAATTTTGGATTCGGCTTGTTGAATTATTAGTATTAATATTACTTTCCCCATGAGAAGGGGAAATATCAATTGATCCAGATTGTACAACAAATTCTGGTGTTTTATTGCTTGTACTGCTATAATAACCAGATGCAGATCTACTATCACCATCACCACCATCACTAGATCTATTATTCTTGTTACTTTTACTATAAGCAGTTGTTGTACTATAAGCTTTTTGACTTCTTCTTAAACTTTCAGGGTTTTTATAATCATTATTATTAAATTTATCTTCAACTTTTGCATCTTGTACAGCACCAACAGCATCATCAATTTTTGAATTAATTTTTGCCAAATTTTCTCTTGCTCTTCTTTCTTTAATAGATTTTAATCTTTTTTCTAAATCTTCCAAATCTTGACTATTCATATATTTTCTTGCATCAGTTGTTGCTGCTAATCTCCATTGATCTTGTTTATTTTTAATTGTAATTGCACTTCTCATTTCATTTAATTTTTTAGTTCTTGTTTTAGCACTTCTACCCCATGCTGTTGCACTACAACTTGCAATTCCCATAATAATTGATACCCATAATAATCCAACTGCTGCCGTAATACTAATTAAAATTGGTGAAAAAAAAATCATTCCAACAATTCCAACAACAACAATCCCACCTAATACAATTAATGATGTTGCTGCTACAACTGATGACATTGTAATAATTGGTAATGATAAAACTGTTATTGGTGTAATAACTAATAAAAATGATCTTAAATTTGGAGGATTTGTTAAATTGTTATATATTCTTCTTAATAATGATGATATTCTATTTAAAATTTGAGCGCTTATACTATTGTTTGGTTGACCAGGCGCTTGTTCAATAGTAATTGGTGGATTATAAACAGTTCCAAAATATTCAGAATTTTGATGGTTTACTGGAGGTTGGTATGAATAAGTATGATGATGATGGTGTAGAATATGATTTGAATTTAATTGAGAATAAGGACGATCATAAGTCATTTTTTTTTTTTTTTAAGAAAAAAACAAATAAGTTGATGTTAGGAATTGTCTAGTTGAGGATTGAAAAAAAAAAAATTATTTACAAATAGTAGTTTATTTATTTACAACTTTTAAATTGTAATTCCCAACTTGAAAAAAAAAATTACTATCATGTGATAATTCACATTAATCCAATCATGAACATGATCATAATATTACAGATGAATAGAAGCCTATATATATATAGCCTAGGGTCCCTGTGCGGCTTATTAAAATATGTGTTAATTTACCATGGATTGCATGCAATTAATGGATGCATCGATATCGATCATTATGATATTTTTTTTTTTCAATTACTATGTACAAAAATAAATAAAAAAGAATATTAAAATCTACTCTTTCTTTGAAGAATTTTTATAATGCTCTTTAGCCAATTCAGTTTGTTTTAATCCTTTCCTCATTTGACTTCTACATCTTTCCCATGATACAACACTACCAAATAAAAATCCAAGCATTGACCAATTACCTGCTTTTTTATATGGTGATCTAGTTGTAACTAATACAGCAAATACAACCCCACCAATAGCACCACCAGTTAACATTGATTGTCTAAAACATGGAATATTTGTAACATTTGTTAAATCACTAAATTTCACTGTTTTCCATGCTTCTTTTAATGTTGTTGATTTTCTTTCTTCTTCAAATTCTCGATTTAATTGTGCTTGTGTTGGATTATCTTCATGTTTTGGTGGTAAATCTTCTAAAAAAACTTCTTTATTATTATCTTGATTGTTTTGTTTTGATTCTTTTGATTCTTTTGAACTACCAAACCATCCCATTGTTAATTATAAGTTATGCTTTTTTATATTTAGAGAAAAAAAAAAAAAATTGGTGGTGATAAATTTTAACCAAAAAATCATGCGCGTCATATTAAGTTCTCGAAACGGGTCAAGATTATTCATTCTCCCAATATTATTCTACAATAGACAATTTTTTGCTTTTTTTTTTTTTTTTTTAACAATTTAAAAATTAAGAGTTAAGAAAGCTTTATATACACTACATATATATAAAATTAAAAACAATTTGCAATAACTTGTGCAGATTGTTTAATTTGATCCATTGATAATCCATTATTAACATAAATTTTAATAGCAGGTTCAACTACCATAATTTCATGTTCTTGTAATCTTCGTTGTCTTGTAATAAATACACCTTGATCCATTGCATTTAAACAAATTTTTTCCAAAAATTCATAAGTATTATTATCAACTGATTGAATAATTAAAGTTGGAACATCATCTCTTGATAATAATCTAATTTTATCATTTTTTAATAAAATTTTTGAAAATTCTTTTGATTTTGTTCTTAATAAATGTTGATTATTTTTTCTATAATCTTCATCATCAAAATATTCCAAAACTTTACTTGTAATATTTGCTAAATAAGGTGGCATTGTAGCACTAAAAGTATAACTTAATGAAGTAATTCTTTGATGTTCAACCATAACATTTCTACCAGCACAAAAACCTCCAGCAGATCCAAATGGTCCAGCTAAAATACCTAAAGTAATTTCAATATCATCTCTATTAACTCCAGCTTCTTCACAAATACCTCTACCAGTATCACCTAAAACACCTAAAGAATTTGATTCATCTAATAATAATCTAAATTTATATTTTTTTTTTAATTCAACAATTTTTTTTAAATCACAAGAATCACCAATTGTATCAAAAATTCCTTCAGTAATAATAAATTTTCTTGGAATTGGACCTCTTCTAACTGATTTATTTGCTTTAATTAACATTTTTTCCAAATCTTCCATATCATTATGTTTATACCAATATAAATTGGCTCTACTTAATAACATTCCTTTTTGAATACCTAAATTACAACAATCATCAGCAACAATAATATCACTTCTCTTTAAAAAACATGGAATAACACTACTAACAGTTGCTAAACCTTGAGCATATAAAATACAACCTTCAGTACCTAAAAATTTTGCAATATTTTTTTCACAATTAACATGAGCATCTTGATTACCATAAAATCCTGCTGGACCACATGATCCAACACCATATTTTTTAATACTTTCAACAGCATTTGCTTTAACTTCTTGATTACTATTAATATTATAAATATCAGTTGATGTAAAATTTAATAATTCTTTATCATTAATTTTAACTACACTACCATTTGATCCTTCAATTATTGGAATAGTATTTAAATCCCATTCTTCTTGTTCAGTTAATGGTTTAACTAATGGTTCAGGTTGCCATTCATCAACTAATTCATCAATTTCTTCTTCAGTTAATGTAACATAATTTTTTTTAGAATATGAATATTTTGATGCTAAAAAATATCTAATAGCAAATAATAATAATAATAATTCTAAAAATGATCTAATTGGATCATGTTGATATGATGATTGAATATATCTTGTAATAATTTCAATACCTGGTATAAAACTTAGTCGTGATTTTAAGTTTGATATTGTGTTTTCTGCTAATATACTAAGATCCTGAACTAATCTGTCCATTTTCTTTTGTTATGTTTTTTTTTTTTCTATATTTGTGGTTTGGTTAGTAATGAGTTGGCGTTTGTGTCGAGGAAAAAAATAAAAAAAAAAAAAAAAAAAATTGTTGATGTGAAAAAATTTAGTTAAGGGGGAAAATGAATGAAGAAAAAAAAATTTAAAGCCTGAATACCCGAAACGGTCTAAAGGTATGAAATTTTCTTACCGCGGAGATTATTAATTTCCGTATGATACACTGTATTTGATGATGATTACAAGTTTGAAAAAATTAATCAACCTACAACATGAATGATTTATAATTTTTTGATTTTTTTTTTTTGGTTAGATAAATTACAGAATAATAAAAAAAATGCTAATGTCTTTCAATTAATGATTTTAAAGTGGCCGATAGATCTGATTCAGCAACTTGATCTAAATGAATTTTAGATTCTTGTCCTTTTTCTATAATTAGTTAGTATTGATAAATTTAAAGAATTGTTTTTACTTACCAAATCGTGCAAAAACTGTTGGTCGAACGTGTGCAGCTTCTCGAATTAAAATTGGAGTATTTGGATTACTTGATTTTAATGCTTGATAGTTTTTTGTTAAAAATTGTCTATTAATCTTTTGTTAGTTTTTTATTCTATTTGACGAAAAAAAAAAAAAGAATACATACCGTAAACCATTTGATGCAATGTCTGATTGTGATAAATGAAATCGTAATTCTTTTAATGCTTTTGGGAAAACGTATTTAGCTGACATTGTTGATTTATTCTATGATTTATAGATATTTAGGTGATGAAAAAAAAAATTATTTAATTTAGAATTTTTTTTTTTTTTTTGAAAGGGTAAAAAAATTGTATTGCATTCAATTGGTCGGTTCATTGTTGGTGGGTTGGGAGGATCATTTTTTACAAGCGTTTGGAAGTGGCCGCATGCGGCTCAATTTCTCTCAAGCATTGGTAAGCTTGTTAGGCTACTTGTACAGCTAAATCATTTATTTATAATATATTAGTTATTAATTAATACCTATCTACATCCAGTAGCTCTATCACTTAAACATTGAGTAACTGTATAATCAGCTAAATGAACATTAACTGCTTTACCAGATTTATTATCTTTATTCTTTGGATCATTTGCACATTTTTTTGTTGTTGCAACAATTGCATTATATAAATTTTTAGCTTGAAAACTTGCATTTGATGACCAACTTACACAACATTGAAGCCAGCAATAACTTCTTTTTGGTGCTGTTTCTAAATACCATTGAGTACTATATTTAAAATTTTCTGCTAATTTTAAACAATGTTGATGATTTGGAATATGATGATTATCACATTCAATTTTAAAACTACTCATTGAAACTTTTTTAGGTTCATTATTTTGATTATTATTAGAATCTTTATCAAACACTGATATATCCATTTTTGGTAAAGATGTATTAATAGTTGCTTTACATGCTTGTTTAACACCAATAAAATCATTATAATTATTACAATTTGGTTTTGTAATATTATTGCTATGCCATAATAATCTAATATATTTGGTACTGCTAGAATCAGAATTATAAAAAGAATCTGATAATACACCACCTGTATTTAAAGCTGCATAGACTATTAGCCCACCAGGTAAATCATATTGTTGATTATAAATTGCAAATTGATGTAATAATCTAATTGCTGTACTATGACTAGTTAAAGTATGAACTTTAAAAGGTTTTGTATTTTTTGCACATTTACCATTTGATAATATAACACATGGAGCATCATAATCACCTCTAGTAAATTTTTCTGGTGATTTGTATAAAGTAGCTGAAAATACTGTACTTGCTAATAAGAATAATGATAAAAGTTTCATTAATTTCAGATTTTCAACGTTCTAACTTATGGTGAAATTGGATGATCAGAAAAAAAAAAAGAATTCATTTTAAGGAGGGATTGATAGGGTTTTTAAATGATATGATTTTCAATTGAGAATAAGGGTGCTTATCATAAAAGGTTATTTGATTTCAAAATTAATATGTCATCATAGGTTATTCTTAAGAGGGGCATTTTAAATTCACTAGACTAATAATTGTGTAGAATTTGATCTATTTTTTTAAATCTATTAATTGATATATACTATAGATAGGTGTTTATACTAGTAAATTAGGTGTGAATTCTTAATAAAAAAATTTGTTCCCAGTTTTAATTTTTATGTCATTAATGAAGTATTGTTGCTAGGATAGATAGTAACTTTTATAACCCCATGGGGGCTAATTTTATATCTATAATAATCATTAAATTAAAAGATCGATCATGTGTAAATAAATTAGATTTGTAAGACAAATTAACAAATTCAAGAATTTATTACAGTATATTAACAAGGATAGGGGATTCTGGTTTTAGGTGTTTAAATTGTAGAATTTGATTGGGTGTACTAAAAAATTGAACTAAAAATTTAGTTTGCATGAATAACGCTATTGAATAGAAGTTTTAAACTAGACTATAGTAAACGTGTCTATATATGTGATCTTAGAATTTATAGGCTCGACCTGTTAATGTGGTTTTATTATATAATTTGATTGTTTACCTACCATATTAGATATGTATTACAGTTTATAGGTTACGCATGATAAAAACGGCAGAAGCCCAAGATATCAATCACCCTTTCGAGATTAATAGATATAACCTGCCTTTGCTTATATACAGTAATCAAACCCAATCCGCACTTTTTGACCCATTTAGTCAATTGTAAGCCAGCTGAAGTGTCGCATTTAGAGCTAGTTCAAGCCAAAAAAGTTCTAGAGGGCTACCTAGAATTTCTGAAATTCTGAGATCTCAAAATATATAGAAAATTTTGTGATTTCAAATATGTTCTTTTTAAAAATTATATACCAAACCTGTAGCTAATAAAATTAATATAAACTATATTTAAAATTGATAAGAAATATCAATAATCTTAATGACAACCTGTAGCTCGATCACTTAAACATTGATTAACAGTATAATCACCCAAATGAACATTACGAGCAATACCAGATTTATTTTTTTGATTCCTTGGATCAGTAACACATTTTGATCTAGTAGCAACCAAAGCATTTCTTAAATATTTAGCTCTAAATCTTGCATCCTTTGACCAACTTAAACAACAATTTTGAAAACACCAACTTCTTCTTGAATCAGTATCCCAAATATCATTATTATCAATAAAAATTTCTTCTAATGAAAAACAATCATTATATTCAGGATAATGATTATCATTACATTCAATTGTAAAACTAGCATATGGTACTGCTTCTCCTTGATTTTCTTGTAATAAACCAGCTGATGATTTTTTTGAAGGATTTAAAATTGTATTAATAGTTGCTTGACAAGTTTTTTTAATATCATTATCATCATAATTATCACAATTAGGGTTTTCAACATTATTTAATTGCCATAATTGTTTAACATATTCTGTCTTTGTTGTATTTGAATTAAAAAAT
Organism: Blastobotrys capitulatus; assembly: GCA_030564325.1. Classification (NCBI taxonomy): domain Eukaryota; kingdom Fungi; phylum Ascomycota; class Dipodascomycetes; order Dipodascales; family Trichomonascaceae; genus Blastobotrys; species Blastobotrys capitulatus. The sequence goes on from JAJLUL010000022.1 coordinate 168,239, forward strand.
AATTCTGATAATGAACCACCTGAATCTAATGCTGCATATGCAATTAACCCACCTGGTAAATCATGATTTTTATTAAAATTATCTAATTGATTTAATAAATTTTGAGCAGAATTGTAATTTGTTATGGTATGAACTCCAAATGATTCAGTATCTTTTGCACAATTATTATTAGATAATTTAACACATGGGACATCATAATCACCTTCAGAGAATTTTGATGTACTAGCTGAATAAGCACTAGTAGCTAATAAGAATAATAATTGAGATGATTTCATTTAGTTTCTTTCTAATGGTGATGGCGAGATTGGATGATCAGAAAAAATAAAAGACACGACAAGCTACAATTTAAAGGAAAATGACCAACTTTAAATAACAATATTTTTTTTATTGGAATTGATGAGGGGAAATATTTTATATTTTACTGTAAAGAAGAAATTATTTAGATTAATTGAATATGTTCAGTATTCAGGTATTGTGATAATGGGTTGTGTGATTCCAGGTTAAGTATGCAATCCATGTCAAGCAGCTTGAGGTGTTAGCCATTACCAGGAACTTATGATAAAAAAAAAATAATTATAAACCTGAAGTAATTGGAGTATACATGTAACTACTGTAAGAGTGGTGTTCTATAAATACTTTCATTACAGTATTACTCGTTTTATGCTACAGAGTTTATCTATAATAAGCTCAATAGAATAGTTAAAAAATATTTATAATGTATCTAACCGATGTAGATTGAAAAATACACTAAAATTTTTTAGTTGCATGATTAAAATTATTAAATGTATGCAAATTAACTAAGCTTGAAATATAAGTATAGAGCAAACGGCAGTTATAATTAATGTACAAGTAATACGATAAATTATTAATATTAATATTATTGGTATATTCCGTATTCAACGAATTTATCAATAAAAAGTTTTATATTTTTTATATAATATTTCATGGTACCTGTATATGCACTGCATATGGTATACACAACATAATTACCTGGTATAACTAATTAACTACGTCAACTTCAACATTTCCAAGCCGCACAATTGAGTTATGTTGCAAGCAGGTAAGGACCAAAAAATAAATCAGTTAGTATTATAATTAAATACTGTTGAACATAATATTTTAATAATAATATGGCGGGTAAAATATATTATCCTGCTTTTATAGTTGATTGGTCGTAATTTTTAAAGGTAAAGTAAAAAAGTGAGAATGATCAGTTGCTCACAATTAACCAATCTAAATAAAATACTGATAATATTAGGAATGTGTTCGTTCTAATATGCATGTATGTATATAAACATACCAATAAAAACTATCTATAAATAAATATCCAAAAAGAAATAAAAATATTCAAAATTTTTGAGTGTTCTTCTAATGCAAATGAATAATAATAAAAAAACTAAGTAAACAAATTCTCATAAACTGATATATTTTCTTTTTCTTTCAATTAGCGACAACCTTTAGCTCTATCACTTAAACATTGATTAACAGTATAACCCGATAAATGAACATTACTTGCTTTACCTGATTTATTATTATTATCATTTACATCATTAGCACATTTTTTAACAGTTGCCATAATTCCATTATATAAATTTTTACCTTGAAATTTAGCATCTTTTGACCAACTAACACAACAATTATTAAAACACCAACTTCTTCTTGAATCTTTATCCCACCAATCATTATTATCTTTAAAAAAATCAGCTAAACTTAAACAATTATTATGATTTGGTACATGATTATCATCACAAGCAATTGTAAAACTTGCACCTGGAATTACTTCACTTGGACCATTAACATCATCACCATCACTTCCTTCTTCAGTTCCACTTAATGATGATACTTTTGCTTTTGGTTTAATTTGAGTATTTAAAGTAGCTTTACAAGCTTCTTTAATATCATTATTACTACTATAATTATCACAATTTGGATTTTGAATATTATTTAATTTCCATAATTTTTTAACATATTCTGTACTACTAGAATTTGAATGGAAAAAAGAATCTGATAATGCACCACCTGAATCTAATGCAGCATAAACAATTAACCCACCAGGTAAATCATTTTGTTGATTATAAATTTCTAATTGATGTAATAATTTAGTTGCTGTATCAAAACTTGTTAATGTATGACAACTGAAAGGTTCTGTTTCTTTGGCACATTTACCATCTGATAATTTAACACATGGGACATCATAATCACCTGCTGATAATTTTTTTGATTCTGTGAATAATCCTAAAGTTGGTGTTGTTGTTGAATAAGCTGTACTAGCTAATAGTAATAATATTGATAGTTTCATGGTGGTTGATTGTACTTTATTTAAACAGAAGTATTGCAAATGATAATCAATGACGAGGAGAGGAGAGGAGAAACCGGATGATCAGGGATGATGGAAAAAAAAAAAAAAAATAGGGGGAAAAGATCGACTTTTTAAATAGAAATAAGTTTTTTTGGTGAAAAAAAAAAAATGATGATGAAAGTAAAAAAAAAAATCTCAAGATATCGGATAGATTATGCTAGGATTTTATGCTTGTTTAAGTTTTTTATAGGTTGTGTGTTTGTTACTGGTATTAGGAATTCAAACTTACTGTAGTACATTGTATAATATGCGCGGCCATATGAATTTAAAATATATAGATTACATGTACCATGGCACCATCCTGGATGGATGGATGGATGGTATATCATCTGTTGTACGTTTCTTTAAAGACATGTATACTATAGCTGTAATTATGCATGCAAAGATATCGACTCTATATATCCAGAAAAGCCAAAGCATGCACATGTATAGTGTAGCTCTAGATCGATCTCGAGCGGGGAAAACTTAAGTACTAAATATCATTCCATCTACTTGTACATCTATATGATAGTACCTGGTATACCGTCCATGGTATGATATTTCGAACATGGGTTAGAAAATTTTCAGGAGTGGCATACAGTTTAATTAATAGGACTTCCAATGATTGGTTGATTACAAAAGGTAATAACTGCTTATAGCTGCATAACATTTGCTTAATTCAATTTTTTTTATAACTATTTGACACTAGTTAATCAAATCAAATAAATAAACATGTATATTATAAGTGAAATCCTTCTATAAAAAAAAACTATCAATGTTGAGTTTGAGCTTCTTCACACATTGATCGATCTCTACATCAACCAAAAAAAAAAAAAATCGATTGATCGACAAAATTGAGCCGCATCTGCTAGCTCAAGCACCACCAATGTTCCCAAAACCAGATTAACCTCCCAATTTAAAGCCAATATTTAAACTTTTTGATAGATTTTATTTACACAATTGAGCTAGCTTGCGCTTGAGCACTTTTTTTTTTTTGTCATTATTCATGCGTGAACAAGAAAAAAATGTTTTACAACCAAAAACTGGTTTGCTTTTATCTCTGAATGAAAAAAAGGTTGCCATCATATAAACACTATTTAACAAACCAAATCTAACGATGATTAGACTTCTTAACAATACATCGTTAAAATCAACATTTAATACACCCAATATAATCAAAAGAATGTTTTCAATAAAAATTTGTGATAAAAGAATTCCAGTAAATATTCCATCGCATTTAGATATATCAGTTGAAGAATTATCAAATTTTACACCATTTAAACAATGGATTTACAACATGGAAAAATCTTTTGTCCATAATGAAATTTTTCAAATTAATAATATTGAATTACAATCAGTTGATAAATTTTCATCATCAAAAGTAGGTTTTGTAAAATTAAAAACTGAAGTTATACATTTAAAAGAAAATAAATCAGTACCAGGTATTGTTGTATTAAGAGGTGGATCAGTTGCAATGTTAGTACAATTAATTGATAAAGAAACAAATGAAAGATATGCAATATTAACAAGTCAACCAAGAGTACCAGCTGGTGATTTACAATGTTTAGAAATACCAGCAGGAATGATTGAAGATGGAACTTTTAAAGGAACAGCAGCAAGAGAAATTGAAGAGGAATGTGGTATTAAAATTAATGATGATGAATTAATACAATTATCCGATGAACCTATTTTAGTTAGTCCTGGATTATTAGATGAAACAATGTCATTTTTCACTGTTGAAAAATATATGTCAAATTCAGAAATTAATGATTTACAAGGTAAATTAACTGGTGTTGATGAACATGAAATTATTACTTTAAAAATTGTAAAATTTAATGAATTAAAAAATTATCAAAGAGATGGTAAATTGTTGATGGCATTAGGTTTAATGAATTTGAAATCATAAATTATATATAGTATAATAAACATAAAAATAATCCGGAGAATTGATTTATTTATACCACAAATACAAATACACCAACTGATGATGCACTAAGTATTACTAAACTTGTTACAATTTTTTAAGCGATATCGGCATCCGATATATTCTTTAAGCTTTCGGGGCTATCCGCTAATAAATTAACCCCGGCCTGAAATTTACAAGCAGAGTTAACCCGCCTTCTCCGTTCTCCCCTTTCCATTACAAAAGCTTAAACTCTCCTATCCCCGCGTAATCAATCCATCATCAAAAAAATTAAAACACCGGTTTTTTTAATTTTTGTTGGAAATTTTTCACTACCAAATTAGATCTATATGACCAAATCTTCTTTAAGCTTTATTAAAAATAATTTGATGCACCTAGTAGTAGTACTAGAGGAACAATTTTTTTTTTTACTGGTTGGCAGTCCACTTTTTTTTTTTTTCCACAAGAAAAAAAATTTTGAATTCATCACATCAATTTTAATCAAATATAACTATACAATAACATAACAATAATAATAAAAATGAGTGCTGGTGCAGGTCGATTCGCAAGATATTTAAATTCAGAAACTGGTCCAAAAACTGTTCATTTTTGGGCTCCAGTTTTAAAATGGTCATTAGTTATTGCAGGTATTAATGATTTACAACGACCAGTTGAAAATATTAGTGGTACACAACAAATTGCATTATTCGCTACTGGTGCTATTTGGACTAGATGGTGTATGATTATTAAACCAAAGAATTATTTATTAGCATCTGTCAATTTCTTTTTAGGTACTGTTGCTGGATACCAATTAACTCGAGTTTTTAGTCATCAAAGATCATTGGGTTTTTCTACAAGTGATTCTATTTTAAATATTGTTCAAGGTAAAACTGGTGGTGGTGTAAAGAAAGAAGATGGTCCAGTTGCTGATGCAGTTAAAGCAGTTGAATCTAAATAAGTTTTTTTATCTTGTAATGATTAATTTAAAGAATATTTAAAATAAAAAAAGAAAGGTACTTAACGAAACTATTTTGTAATGAAGAATATTTTTTATTATTGTATTGTTATTATTCATTTATTATACTACATGTAGGTTTTATTGCATTAGAATCTATTGATGTTGAATAATTGTTATCTTTGGTTGTAGAATTAGGTATGCTGTTGTTATCATAATTTATCTCATTCTCGGATAATAATGGATCATTAGGTATATTATTTTCTTTATTGATACCATTATCAACAGGCTTGAGTAATTCTTGATCATTTTGAGATGTTTCAAAAGGATTAATACTATCTGATAATAATCCATCTAATCCCCCACCATATATTCCTTTTTTCGCAATTAATCCATAAATTTCAACTTGAGATTTAACAATTGATGATGTATTATATAAAATTTTACTTGACATATTCTGATTTGATTCAAATGCAGTTTTAAAATAATTATATTTCAACTCATCAATTTCATTAACATTATTAGTTAAATCTTTTAATAATAATTTATATTCATTAAAATTTTTCAATCCATTATTTTTTTTGGTAACCTTTGATATTAATTTTTCTTGATTATTTAAATTTTTTGTTTTAAATTTCAATTCCTTTTTAAAATTTAATTCATTTTTTTCATTTATTTTTTTTAAATTATCCAAATGATTATTAATTGGTGTTTCAAAATTAATTTCAATGTTTTTGGCTAAAATATTTTCATGATTTGATATTAAATATTGAAATCCTCCACTTGATAATAACCCTAATGATGAATCTTCACTACCTTTACAAGTTGAAATTTCTTCTAAACTTGATCCAAATTCTGCTGATGCTTTACTCAATTCCATTAATGCATTTTTATATCTTGATGATGCATTTAAAACTTTATTATAACTTTTGATTGATTGTTCTATTTCTTTCTGTGTAATTAATACTGGTAATTTATTTCGTTCATTTTGTGATATTGAAATATCTTGTGTATTTGTACTGGTAGTACTGTTAGTTGCGCTACTATTTGCACTACTATTTGATTGTATACTTGATAATGGAGTATTAGTTTTTTCATTATTAGTATAATTTGATAAATCATTGAAATAACTTGGAGTAGCTGGTCTTTTATTACTATTACTTCTTCCTCCTAGTCTTTGAGCGTTTGTAAATGGTGATATTGGCGTTTGAACTGATGATCCAATAACTGATGTATTTGTTGTTAATGCTTGTACTGGAGTAGGTTTAGAATTTGATGGTTGAGGGTAAAATGAATATAATTCAGCCATTTTTGTTTTTTATTTATTATAAATTTTATTTGATAAATATTTAAATTGGTAATAGTATAGTCCTTGTAACAGATACTACTTGAATTAATTTAAAGGTTGTGGCTCTGTAGTACCAAATAAATAAATGATGTTGATGTTTTCTTTCCAAAGAAAATTTCCTCGAACTATTGTAATCTTTTATATAGCTTAAAAATTGCATAAAATTTAAATTATATATTGTTATTGAAGAAAGCTGGTTGACAATGGTACAGTTTTTCTGGAATATTTAATGCATAATTAACTCTTGCTAAGTCTCCACAATCACATATATATGCCAAATACAATGTTTGTTATGATCATATTTTATTTTCCTCGATCGATCGATAGCAAACTATTGCATTACTGTATTGTGCTAGCAAATTTTAACCTGCAGTGAGATATTATATAACAACATATGAGCTACTTGCTTATAACTTTTAGGCACATAACTACTACCTGGTGTACAACATGAAGGGAATTTATTCTATCAATAGTGCCATAGCAAACTTAGTATTATTTAATAAAGCTCGTGATCATCAGGGCAATCTAGTATGGATGAATATTCATTCTAGCATCGCCTACTGATATTTATTATAATAATAATAGACAATTAAAATACTTGTTTATTTACATCAATATTAAAAGTTGAAAAATCTGATAGATATACACTAGTATCAATATCAATTTCGAACCCCAGATGATGAGTTGTGGTACTTGTATCTATAGTACCACTCTTTTAAGTTGTCCTCATTTTTGAGAACAACAATATTTTGTAGTGTCTTAAATTTTGTACACCAACTGTACTAACGTCCGTGACGTATCACTCTTGGAAACCCGTAAATCTCATTGAAAATCTTCCGGAGCTTTTTTTCAATCAATTTTTATAAATTTAATATCCGAACTTTGACTCACCGTGAAAATCCCGAATCTCTCCATCAGATTTATTTTCCCTTTAAACTACACGAAAATTTTTCTACTACTACTGCAACACTGGTTACAGTACTATAATAATTCTATTGGGAAAGAGACAGAGAACAAGCTCGAAATAGAAAGAAAAAAAGGGAAAACCAAAAAAATCTGGATGTCCTTATTGTCTTAAAGATTTCTCCGATTGCGAAAAAAAAACACGTTAATTAGTCACGTATACCTTGAAAAAAAAAAAAAACTACCTAATATTTATACGCATGTAGTATAAATTGACAAAAAAACTATACGACATCACCAACCATTGATAAAAAATTGATTATACATCATCCAATTGATAGAAAAAAAAAATATCGAAATTGATAGTAAAATTTTTATTAATGTTTTAATAATTGGGAATACTTAAACTACTATTGGGAATTTAGTAGTATTTTTTTTAATCCAGTAGTTAAAGAGTAAAATGACTAAATGTTTTCAAGAAAAAAACTAAAAATGGATGCACAATTTGGGTTAGATTCCGCGAAGTCATTTACACGCTTAAAAGTACAATGTTTGAGATATTATCAATTTTTGGAATACTTTGGCGAACTATTGAACCTAAAAAGGGTAATCGGGGCCGATAATTAATTTATTAAATTGGAAATTAACAACGAATCTCCGACCTTAACACAGCTTGAACATATAAAATTTAAGCCTCACGCTGCTTAAACAGATCCTCGTTGTAAGTTTCCCAAAGTTCCTACCACAGCATAAAAGGTTAAGCTGCCAACTTCCCGTTTTGATTAACACACGCTTCAAAAAGATTATTTTTATCTTCACTATAGTACTAACCATCCAAAGTTCAAATATATTTTATTTCTAAAATCTCAAATAAACCCTTAATATTTTTTTTTTTTTTTTTCTTTAATTTTTCTTTTACGATAAATTTTTTTTCTTTCTTAACATCTTTAATCTTTTCAAAAACCATTCATTAGACAAAAAAACCCTTTCAACAGGTTAAACCAGTTAGTATCCAACTACTATTACATTATTTACAACATTTTACAAGATAACGACACTTTAGAAACTATTCTTTAAACTTATTTTTTTGTTATAATTGTCAGAAAATTTCAGAATTGACTTATAGCGCTTAGTTTCTTATAAAAACGAAGAAAAGGATTCTAATAGTTTAACTTATCAAATTATTTTATATTATTTAACACTTTGGATTTTTTTTGTATTTTTATTAATTTTTTTTTATTTTTTTGGAGTATATTTTAGAAAAACAAGATGGTAAAAACCTTTTAAATTCAGCTTACCAAACAGGTGAGCTAATGTATTACAAGTTATCAAGTTTTAATTGTTTAGTATTATTTTGCATTTATTATAATTATTATTAAACGACAAAAAAGCTTTGGTGATTTATTAAGAAAAGAAAAAAGGGTTCAATTATTATCATTCATTTAACAAGATAGAAAAGAAAAGTCAAATTTATATATATTTTTTTAAAAACAAATTCAAGAAAAGAAAAAAAAAAAAAGACAATTAACTAGACATTAAAACAATTAATTATTTACTAGTTAATTCTAATCAACGCCTTATATTCATTATTTACAACTAATTAACATCAAATTACGAATTTTGAGTAATTTATTCTAAATTATCATCAAAAAAAAAATACAACATATTTCAAAGCTTTTTTTTTTTGTGTATTGACTCATTACTCATCACAAACAACTTAAGCTCCATTAACATAAGAATTTCCTTTGTACAAAAAAAGAATCAGTCAGCGGAAAGTCAAAAAGTTTACACCTCCGCTCTCCGACTTCAAAATTAATACTCATACTACCATTCAAGCATTATTAAGAAAGGGAAGCGTCCAACGTGTTTTATTAAAAACGCCTTTGAGAAGATAGAAAAAATTCGCCACAACAACACGGCTTTTTGATTAATTGTTACTCATTTTTTTAAAAGAAAAAATCAGTCATCCATTTTTTTTTAGTGCCTGGTTTCCGATATCGCATCCGCACCGATTACCTCCGACAGCTTTTTTTTTTTTTATCATCATCTAAATAAAAAAAAAGCTTATCTGACAGTAGTCACGTTATCGACAGTTAAAGCACTAATTTTGATAAATAAACGCATTTACTCATCTTTGATATATTTACTCATCGGTGGTCATTGCATCAGATTATTATTTTATATTTAATCTTCCTCGACTCCACACTTTTTTTTATTTTCATTCTTTACAAAAGAATTATTAAAAAGGTTCTTTCTTTCTTTTTTTTTTTTTTTTGGTTTAAAGAATTTATTAGTTCTATTTATTTATTTTATTGTTATTATTATTATTATTTATCATTGAACTAATTTATTCTTTCAAAAAAAAAAAAAAAAAAAAATTTAAGAATTTATCTTTTACTATTATTAATTCTTTTTATTTATTCTTCAGCATTTTTTATTTAATTTATTAACGACCTTATTCATATTATATAGAAGAAAAAAAAAAATGACTTCACCAGCATCTACAGTTAGCAGTACAGTCATGTCTGCAACACACTCAACTGAAACTCAAACATCAAAATCTTTTACACCACCATCAAATTATAATGAATCATTACCATCATCTAATAACAATACAACCGAAACAACACCAGTATTTAAGAATTTTTTAACAAATTATGAAGAATCAAAAACAATTTTTGTTGATCAATTAGTTGATTCTGCAGTTATGATTATTGAAACTATTTGGCCAAATTCTAATACCCAATGTCCAAATTCATTAAATAAAAAACAAATGCAATTAAAAAAATTTATTCAAGAAACTTTAAAAAGATCAAGAACTAGTTATTCAACTTTTCAAATTGCATTATATTATCTTATTCTAATTAAATCATCAAATTTATTTAATACAACAGACAAATTTAAATGTGGTAGAAGAACTTTTTTAATTTCATTAATTTTATCATCAAAATATTTACAAGATAAAAATTATTCATTAAAAGCATGGTCAAAAATTAGTGGATTAACAATTAAAGAGTTAAATCAACGAGAATTTGATTTTTTATTAGCATTAGATTTTAATTTACATGTTAAATTTGATGTTTATAATAGATGGTCAAGTTTATTAATAAGTTCTGTTAATGATGATGAAAATGATACTATTAATACTACTACTAATGATTATAGTGTTAAAAATTATAATTATGAATGGTGTGAAAAAATTAAAAAAATTGATTCAAAAATTTTATATTATTCAAATTATTCATGTTCTAATAAAGTTATTGAACAACAACAAAAATCAATTATTAATAATAATAATAAAAAAAGAATTATTGATGATGTTGATGATAATGATTTCAAAGTTGAATCAATTAAACGAGTGAAAGTGTAATTTTTACTATTATAATTCTTTACAAAAAACTTATGCATTTTTTTCTTTTTTCTTTAGATATAGAAAGAAAAGAAAAAATTGATTATTTAATATTTATATATAAACTTATTTAATGAAAAAAAAAATTACTTTAAATTTATCTCTCTTTTTTATTTTTGTACAACCTTAAATCTTTTTTTAGTATCAAATATTAGCGAAATAATATAAAATTGTTCTGCTCATGATGAGAATTAGGTATATATCGGTAGAGTATAATACAATGACTGATCATAGATAATAATAAGTTTTTTTCAGTATGTACTACTAGTACATGAGTAGACATTATTACTGTATGTATGACTAACTTTTTATTTTCAAGGTTAATATATTTCAAGGGTCGCCTTTAAACAATAAAATGTAAATAAATGATTAATTAGAGGCTGCTCTACCAGTAGCTAGTCTCATATATAGCCGCCAATATACATATATCTACTGTAGCACTGTAGTAACTAATTAGCTAAAACATTGCTTTACTTGTTCTACAATATTTACTGATATATATTTTTGGTGTTATTTAAGAATTGACAATTTTATTATATTATATATACATAAACTAACAACAACCACTAAACTTATTTTCACCCCTTATAAAAACCAAAATCTGCCTTAGCTACCAAGTAAGATGGATATAAACTCCAAAACCGGGCTCTACAGTGTCTCTAGCTATCCAAAAGATTAACTTTAAAAAATCCCAATTGGTAATATTGATACATATACATACCTGTACTGTAATAAGTTTGGATTTGAAAATAATAGGGCCTTGGGGTTGTAATATTGTGTATATATGTACCTCACTCAATCTTCGAGCTTTTTTTTTAAAAAAAAAAGTGTTTGTATAAAAAATGTTTTATGTATGTGTTAGAAATTATTTTCCATGCAGTTACCAAAACCGGTATATTAAATTTTGTATACGTATCATATAAACAAAAAAAGATTTTTAACTGTAGCCGAGAGATGGATCTGAATTTTTTTTTTTTTATCAGTGCTGCAGATACTGTAGTCAAAAAAAAAAAAAACTTGACAGATTTACATTGTCTAACATTTTGAAATAATGATTTATTGATAATATATATAATAATAATAATAATAATAATAATATATATCGTTTGTTATTATTGTTGATACATTGTTTAAAAGAGTTATAGATAATCCCGGTACCAAATTGAGTATACAGAAAAAAATTTTATTTAGAAAAAATTGATTGCCACTTTTTTTTGATTCTTTGAATTTCGGTTGTTCCAGGCTAATAAAAGATTGAAACTACAATATATATATATAAAAAAGAGAATTGTTAAATAAATGATTAGTGCTAATAAAAGAAATAAATAAATAAGTTACACAAAAAATTAGAGCTATAAAAACATACACTCTCTCACTACCCCCACTAACTGACAACTAACACTTAACAATTTTCTATAAATAAATTAAAACATATAAATAAATAATAAAAATAATAATGGATCCTTTTTCAAAGAATCAAATTACTCTAATAAATCTGATATTTTCACTTTACCTTTTTTTCGACGTTTAGAATTTTCATCTTCATTATTAGAACCTGATCGTTGATGTGTAGAAGTAGAAGTAGTTGATGAAGTAGTAGTAGTAGAACTAGAAGGTGCTGATGTTGATACAGCTCTTCTTTGTTGTTGAGATGATGATGAGTAATGTCTACTTGATGATGATGAAGAAGAATGTGATTGTGATCTAGGATGTAATTGTTGACTTGTTGATGAGGTGTTATAACCTAATGCTGAATCTATTGGTGGTAATGGATGTTGCTGTGGTTGGTGTTGTTGTTGTTGATGATGATGATGATGATGAGAATGGTGTGGCGGTTGATGTTGTGGCGGTGGCGGCACCGGCGCGCCGCTTCCGCTCCCACTTGGTCTTCTTGTACTACTACTACTTAATGCTGGCATTGATTGTTGGTGTTGTAATCTTGAAGTAGGTTGATGTGGTGGTGGAGGAGGTGGAATTGGTACTTGTGAAGGATGTTGATAATGTGCTAAATGTTGTTGTTGTTGCTGTTGTGATGATGGTGGTATTTGTACTGGTCCCATAGGAGGAGGAGGTGGTGGTGGTGGATAATAATTATAATACTGATGATTTGGATGATAATAATAAGGATAACTTTGATAACCAGGATGAGGAGGTGGAGGTGGAGGAGGTGGTGGTGGTATTGGATTTATTGTATTAGGAGGTGGTGGAGGTGGAATAGATGCTGTACCTGGTGGTAAATGATGATGTGTTGTTGAATAACCTGCTCTACTTGATAATGGTGGGGATTGTGAATGAGTTGTTGAACTATGCCTTCTATTTCTTGATGATGATGATAATGATGAACTACTTTGTGTTGGTGATACTGCTATGGTACGTACTGGTGCAGCTAATGATGATACAGGTTGAAAAATACATTCTTGATTAAATCGAACACAATTTGCACATCTACTATTTTCTTTTGATGGATCTAAACCAGAACATCGTATTTTTCTTCTTCGACAATATTTACATGCTATTGCAGTTCTTTGCCTTTGTGCTTTTTGTTGTAACATTTGTGAACTTAAATTATTACCATGAGAACTCATATTACTAATATTACTTGATGTTGATGATGATGTTGTTGATGTTGGTGGTTCTGATTTTTGTCGTTTAAATGGTTGTGATGTTGATGATGATGAGGATAAGGAACTTGTATTTGTTGTTGATGTATTTGGATCACTTGGTCGTTTCTCTTGTCGTTGATTAGTATTTTGATTATAATAATAGCTCATTTAATTGTTTAATAGATTGAAAAAAAAAAAGAAGAATCTAAATATTTTAACCTTTCTTTACTCTTCTTTTTTTCCTCTCTTTTTTTTTGTTATATGTTTTTTTTTTAATTTCTTTTAAAATCTAATAATCCTTTATTATATTATTATTCTTTACAATATGTACAATAGAAAAAAAAATGTCGATCTTTAAAATAATTATACTTGTTGATGATCTTTTTGATAAAAATTAAAGGTTTTTTTCTCTTTCGATATTACTTGATTTGTTAACTGTTTTTGATCTATTACAAACTTTGATGATGATTTTCGATATTTTTTTTTCTTGATTTCCCCGTATATTTTGAAAATATAGTTATTTAAAAAAAAAAAAAAAAATTTTGGTTGGATGATTTATTTTTGATCGGGGGGTATAAAAAATTAATTATTAATAATACAATATGAATGATAAAATAGATTTGTTTTTTTAAATATTTCAATAGGGTATCAACGTTATCATGTCGAGAAGTTAAAAAAGAAAAAGAAGAAAAGAAGAAAAAAAAAAAGCA
>JAJLUL010000023.1:0-138174 GCA_030564325.1 Blastobotrys capitulatus
AGTACAAATTGTACGCCCATGAAAGATAAGTGAAGTGATCGATATATGTTTGATGTAGACCCAACACCCCCTGTTTCTACATATTCCTAAGCAATTTATATTTCTATAGAATAGAGACTAAAAAAGTTACGCCTGAGCGGGTCTGCTAGTGAAAGAAATGATAATCGTTACGTGATTTTGTAAGCTATGAGTTGTTCACTAGAGCGGCAGTTTTAAGTCTTTTAATTAACATTTAAGCTACCGATTTTACTAAAGCTTCAAGCACGGAAGCCAGAGCCGCACCAGATCCAGGTCCGAGATCCGAGTTCAGAAATTTTCTCAAGTAGAAGTAGTCTCGCGGTTTAGAGTCGGAGGTTACACCTCCAACCATAAAATTAGTAATATGTTACTACTAAGAAGTTAGAGAGACATAACGAAGGCTACTAATGACTATACTACAGTAGATTATATTAGAAACCATAGATTTATATAGCAAATAATTTATGAGAAGAAATGTTCGAATAAACAATGTAAATTAATCATATCAGATAGGAATTACCTGAAAAAATTTCGGTAAATCTTGGTTTATCATCGGAGGTCCTATCGGAGCAAAAAACTCAGGGGGAAAGCGCTTAACTGAGCCGACAACGCGAAGTTGTAGTTTTTTTCAACCCAATCCAGCTCTCTCAACTACAAATGTCCATTTTTTTCCCTTAAATGTATGTAATAAATTTTTATATTCATCAGGATATAGAGTAAATTTGGTTAGGTTTTACTTTGACTTTATATCGTATACTACTTTAAGTTATATGTGTTATTAGTCTATTGCTCGAGATCTTATAAGGTATATACTGTATATATATCTGCATAGTATTAAAATTTTCAACATTAATATGAATTTTTTTAGGACATATATATCTACTAGGGATGTTTTTTTTTTTTTTTTTTTTTTCACTAGCAGGTATAGAACGTGCTAACCATAGTAGCAATACAGGCTTTAACACCTTAACCATCAATACAGCATCTAAACTTACTTTAAATATCTCAGCAAGTATACTAAATTATTGTTAAAATTTTACCTATTCATATTGAGGATTTTTGAAAGTAGGCAAATTAACCAATTAGAGCCTAGGCTGTGAAATATTATAACACAATAATCATATACCGTATTTACTTCACAGTTGAAACTTTCGTTAACTTTATATGTATACTAAGTTCTTTTTTCCGTCTTCCTATTGAGAGTGCTATAATAACTATAATTATAGCCATCCAAAAAATCAAACAATGCTTGAGAATATATTAATAATATCTTAACTTTATACTTCAAAAAGTATCTGAAAATAATTAATATAGTATTATATATCAAACATACTTTGTTAACGTTACTCTGTCCATATATAGAAAACCAAAAGAAAAAAAAAAAAAAAAAATTAATCCAATGAAAATAAACCATGAGTGGTAGTAGTAGTAGTAGTAGTAGTAGTAATCATAATCAAAATAACCACAACCATACCAATACTAATCATAATTATCATGAATATCTACGAGGTTTGGATGAATTGTTGATACAAACTGAGAATTCAGGTTCAATTTCATCAAGTGATTTTTTAAATGATGAAAATCGAGAAGATACACCACAATCAACCATTTCAAATAATAATTCTAATGAAAGTAATGATGATAATGGTTTATTAAAAAGAACTAATAATTTAAATACACAGTATCATGATAATACTGATAATGAAATTCAATCTAATAATAATGAAAGAATTCTTAACAATACTCCTGATAATCAACAACAAAATCCTAACAACCAACTTGAAAATTTAAAAATAAATGAGGGATATGAAGAAGATGAAGAGAATGAAAATGTTGAGGATGATGATGCTAGTGGATATGAAAGTGATTTAGATTCTGATAGTAATATTATTCAAATCTTTAATCCTAGTGAAAGTAGTAGTGAAGAAGAAGATACTGATAAAGAAGTTATTCAAAATATTGCTATGGATATTGATGAAGAGGAGGAGGAGGAAGACGAAGATGATGATGATGATGAGAATAATAATCAATATTTTCCACAAGATGATCCAAATAATGCTGAATATGTTCAGCAAATATTGAATAGATTTGATCGTGCTGATAACAATAATGAACCTGAATATGTCTTAGTTGGTGACAATAATAATACACCTTATCAGGGTCAAATAGATTATGATAATGAAAGTTCTGTGAATGAACATATTGAAAACAATAATAATAACCAGAATAATGATCACCTAGATGATGAAACTATTAACAATGGAAGATTCAATATAGATATTGATATTGATGATATACCTGATGATGTATCAATTATAACTGATGCTGGATCAATAAGTCCAAGAAGAGATATAACAGACGAAAATAATAATAACGAACAAGATGAAAATAGAAGATCTCAAGATATTGGAATAGAACCATTCCCACCACCACCAAGTCCTACTTTACATCATCCTCAACCACAACGACCAACAGCACTTCATTATGATTTTATAACTTCAACAGATGAAGATGATGATAATTTAGGACAAATTTATGATCCAAGAACAAGATCATCAATAAATAGACCAATATCACATCCAGAATTTTTACAACATCAACGATATCATCATCGTAGTACCAGAAGAAGATATAATAGAAGACAACGAAATCAAATTTTTGATCAAATTGAAGAAGAAAAACAATTTAATTATAACATTTTAAGAATTTTATTAAATTATATACATAATAAACAATATTTTTTAGGTAAAAATTGTTTATGTTGTTCAATTTCAAAAAAATTATCAATTTTAAAATTTTTAGAAACTAGATTTATTAATAAAAATGGTGAAGAATGGTTTGGACAATTTGAAGATTTATTTGAAAGAGGTAAAAAAAGTTTAATTAATAAAATTTTTGAATATTTTGATTTGAATGATTTTTGTTATACTCATCATCCTATTGATTATGATGATTTATTATATGAATTTAAGGATAAAATGGAAGGTTTAATTGAATATAATGATATTAGGAAGTTTTTACCTCATGCTGATTTTATTATGGATGAAGAGTTAATGGATTCAAATGAGAATATTTTGGTTGAATATTATTATTAAAAGTTATTAAAGATATTAAAAAAGAGTAAAAAAAAAGAAATAAATTCAAAAAATTATATAAAATAAATAAATAAATTACAGCTTAAATAATAAGTTAGTTTGTACTATTAACCAGTACAATCAAGTTGTTAAAACAACATGTATGCAAATAAATTAATAAAGTATGCTCTTCTTAAGAAATCTTTAAATCCCACCTCTTGATATACCAACTTCACAACCATATAAATAACATTTATAAACTCCATCAACTTCAACATCATTATTTTTACATATATTACTTAATAATTTCATACCATTAGAATCTAATAAATGAACACCATAATAAGTAACATAAATATCTTTTGTATGTTCACCAATTTGAATTTTACAATTTTTATCTTTAAAATTTTCAACTCCACTATTAAAAATTGCAACAACATCTTGAAATGCCATGTCATAAGTAATTAATCCAGTTTCTAAATCATGATATGCTTTAATAATATGAGTCTTTGGTTTTTTAATAGGATTTAAATTAATATTTAAATTTTTTTTTGATAATTTATTACGTTTATGATGATAAAAAACATCTTTTAATAATCTTTTGACGTTAACTTGAGTTGGTGCATTGAAAGTATTGTTATAATAAACTTGAGAATACATGTTGATAGTTGATAGTTGCTAGTTTATAACTGATTTGAATGGAAATGTGGAAGAATAGGAATGAGAAAGAAATTGAAAAAGTTGATCGTATCAGAAGATATTTATATTAATTTTTTTGGTTATATTATATCTACATAAATCTATGGATAATTCATAGTTGTATATATTTCAGATAATAAATAGTATAATAGTACAATGCAATAGTAATAAATAAAAAAATGTTGAAAATAGTTTAAACTGGTCTAGATCTCAAAAAAAAAAAATATATTGTGAGATTTTTGAAAATAACACAAATAGTCTCCCCATGGTGCACAAAATAAACTATTTTTTTTTTTTTCCTCAATCCAAATTTTCAAGACCTTTATAAACAAACTTGCAATTTTCTGTCAATACAATAATAGATTGAGCTATTGCTCTAGCTAGACTAAATTCTGATAAATCAATATTAATTTTATTAATATTATCTTTAGCAAATTCTAAAGTTTTTGTTTTTTCAGTCAAATCTTTCCATTCATTATACCATTCTTTATTAACTAATAATGGCGTATAATAATAAGAAATTTTAAAACTTTGATTAGATTCTTGAAATTTTTTAATAATTTTATTAATTGAATAAAATCCATACCATAATAATATAGAACATAAAATTCCAAAACTTCCACCATAAAATATACTATTAATATCAGTTAATTTATCATTTAAATCCCATCTTAATAATGTAACTATAACTCCAATAATAACAATTTTTAATTGAACAGAGAAATAAAATAATGTATTATAAATAATATAAATAATTGGCCAAAGTGTTAAATGATAAAATAAAACTGCAAAAATATTAAAATAACCATACTCTGAAAATTTATTTTGATATTGATTTCTTAATTCTAACATTTCCCAACATTGATCATGAACCACTTGTCTAATTCCAAATTTTGATAATATATATGATAAAGCTCTATAAATAATTGGATCTAATAAAATTGAACAACCTAAAACTTTTTTTAAAAATGCATATTTATATGGAACTTCTACACCATGTAAAATTAATCCAACATTTTCTTGTTGTGCCATTAAATTATCATTTAAAGATGACCATATCATTCGTTTAAGTTCAAGTGGTAACCTATCAAATGGAAATGTTGATTGAACTGGTTTGCTCATTTAGTTCTGTAGTGGACTGGTATACCAGTTGTCTTGAAGTTTTGAAGTTATGAATAAAAGTAGGAACAAAAAAAAAAAAAAGATGATCGTTTTAAATTTAAGATTTTGTGGTAGATAGATACAGTGGTTTACTGGAACACAAAAGATCGGATCGGAACATCGCGTGTATGCTTAAATCTTAAAGCATGTTTTTGTGGTTGAAGCTTAAGACAGCTTAAGCAACTGGCTGCATCACAACATGTAATAATTTAACTATTTTCCCTTACTTTACTAGTATGTGGAATGGAAAATAGACTATTTCTATTCAATAAATGTAAATAGTTTAAACAAGGGTATAAACTGGGAAATAGTTACAACCTGGAATAAAATTTACTAAAAACAATTTGAAAAATGAGAAAAAATAGTTAATATGTTACTATACCTAATGTAATTTTTATTCAATACCCAAAAACCCTAATACACTTTCCTGATACCCCTTAAATATTTAATTCCTTTAAATTCTCTTCTACTTTGTAACCGATTAATAACAAAATCCAAAAACTTTATAATAAAATATACACCAATACCTGTTGTTAAATTAATTCCTAATTCAGAAATATTTTCAATATCTTCATTAAAAATTGATGATTCAAACCAATCTTGAAAAATAATTGAATGACCAATTATAATAATAGTATCAATACATATCCAATATAATAATATATTATATACATTAATTGATATCGTACTAATCATAATAATAAAATTTATAATAGTATCATAAAATTCTTTTAATATTAAAATTTTAAGATAATGCCATAATAAATATAATCCACTTGGAGTTAATCTTCTATCAAAACCTAAATTAAAAAAAGTAATTTGATTTATAGATTCATAATCTTCTAATTCTTCATCACTATCAATTTCTTCATAAATTTGTTTATTAGCATCATCAAAAATTATTCCATATTCTTCATCATAATAATAATCTGGTTCTTTACGTTGTTGAATACCAGTTACTAAATCAAAGTTATAATAAGATTTAGATTCATCATCATTACCTTCAATATCATAAAAACTTGTTTGATTACTGAATATAAATTGATTCATATGAACTGAGCTGAGCTTTGGTATTTTTTTTTATAATGATCAAATTACAAATATAATATTAATAGACATATAAATATTTATAAGAAAAGGTGTTTGCAATGTTGTCCTTTTTTATTTTCTTTGTGCGGGGAAATATTATAAGTTTATAGAAATGGATTTACAAAGGTTTATATAAATCCAACAATGATCGTATTTATCCAACAAAATATTATTTGATGAAATGAGGATGATGTCTCAGAACCTCAAAATCTTAATATCGGATGTACCAGTATTAAATATTAAATATCCAGATTAAGTAAATAGACTGAAGATCGATAATTAATTGTGCGGCTTCCTATTATTATCTTTACTAATTTGAACGTTACAACACCGGTCTACCAGTAATAATTATAAATTAAATTTATAGTACTGTTACATGTATTACACGTAGACTATAGTGATCATGTAACTACCCGTTATTATCTACATTGATGATACAGGTATCCATAATGGGATTCAACCCCTTAAATTTCAAAACTATGCATATAAATGTATACGTTATTGCATGAATGATTTCAAATGCTTTGTCTGTCGTATTTTGAAAAAAAAAGAATCCCTACAAGTACAATGATCAAAGCCTGGGTTGGCCGTAAAATAATTAAACGCTAGTGCTACAAGGAACATAATATATTAAATTTATTACATCTGCAACATTGTTACCTGGTAGTTTAGTTCAATTTTGAATGCCGTGAAATTCAATTATATAAAGTATTATAAACTAATGCGAATAAATTAATAAATTAATTATAATAAATGTATATAAAATAATATTATTATATTTCTTAAATTTTTGATACCGGTATCGATTATGGATGATTATTGAAAACAATAAAAATTCTTAATACAAAATAAATACATTTAATTAACAACATGACTTTAAACCAATTATAAAATATTTCAATTGACCATAGAAAATCAAATTCAAAAACAAATGCTTCTTTACATGTTAATAATGTTAAAATTAATGTTGAATAAATAGGAAATTTTAAAAAATTAATAATTGATTTGATTGTTATTAAATTTGGTGGATTATTCTCTTCTTCATGACTCATGCTTTAGGTTATTTATATAATAATCAATGTATATATTTCACCAATAAATAGTCAATCTTATATTGATAATTGTAAAATATTTTGGAAAAAGTGGTTGTTTTAAAAGATCAATTTATAAAATAATTTGAGGGTTATAAGAACATCCAATCTACACACACAAAAAAAAAAAACTATCAAAATAAAAAAAGTAGTTTATTGGAAAAAAAAAACTAATGCAGGTTGTTAAAAAATAAAAAAAATTACAAAACTATACAAAATAATATTCATTTATAAAACCAAAAATGACAATATAAAATAAAACAAACTATGCAGCAATTAAACTTGGTTGTTGATGTTGTTGTTGAGAAATAGAACTTGAACCATCATTTAAACTATTATTACCAGAACCTTTACCATCTTCTTGCTGTTGTTGTTGTTCTTTTAATTTAGCTTGTTGACGTTCTCTTTTAATTCTTGCTCTTCTTTCACCCAAAGTTTCACCATCAGTTGCCATTGATTCTTGTTGTTGTTTTTTAGCCATTTTCAATCGTTGTCTTCTTGCCATTAAACTTTCATTTGGATCTTCATTTTCATCAATTTGTAATTGTAATTGTAATTGTAATTGTAATTGTTGTTGATCAACTAATTGATTTAAATTGGCTTTTGAATTTCTTGCTCTAGTTTGTTGTTGATAAACAACTTGATCATCATAATCTCTATTTGCTAATTTTTGTAATTGCATTAAAGATCTTGATTGTCTAACATCTAATGGATGTAAAGATTGTCTTTTATTATTTTCATGATCTTCCAAATCATGTTGAACTTCTTCTCGAACTAATTGAGTTCTTGCTTTTCTACCAGCTTTTCTTAATTCTAATTCTTCAATTAATGATTGAGGTTTTGTACTTGGACCTGGTTGAACACCATTACCACCTAATGAAATAAAATTATTAACAGCAGATTCAATTGCTTGTGGATTATAATGAGTAAAAGCTAAATGATCAACATTTTTTGTAGCTTCATCCAAATCATTTAATCCATTTTCTTCATCACTTGATTCATCAATATAATCTGGTTTTTTTCTTCTAAAAAGACTCTTTTTTTTCTTTTTATTTTTCTTTCTTTTTTCATTAATAGTATTTTGATCTTCATTATCTTCATCAAGATTATTATCAGAATAATCAGTTTCAATAGTAGCCCTACCACTATCAATTGATAATGCTGGAGAACCTGGTCTACCTAACATATCATCATGCATTGATAATAAATCTTCATTACCATCAGCTTGAGAATTTAATGATGAATAAATACTATTTCTTCTATTATTAATTGGATAAGGTTGTGCCATATCAATCATTGAATTTCGATCATTTAAAACATTCCAAGTTGGTGGTTGTAAAATTGTTGATGCTCGTTGTGGATTAAAATGTAATGCTTCATGATGAT
This sequence comes from Blastobotrys capitulatus, assembly GCA_030564325.1. NCBI lineage: Eukaryota > Fungi > Ascomycota > Dipodascomycetes > Dipodascales > Trichomonascaceae > Blastobotrys > Blastobotrys capitulatus. Next base: position 8,519 of record JAJLUL010000023.1, read on the forward strand.
TATGATGACTACTTGATCGTTTCTTTTTTGATAATATTGGTGGTAATCTTAATTGAACAGGAATTGGTGCAGGATAATAAACCATTGGTTCACCTTCATTTTCTAATAATGGTGGTGGTGGGGAACCAGCTTGTTCACTTGGTTGAGGATCCAAAATACTAGCTTGTTTACTAATAATTGATCCCATACTTGCAACTGATACTCTTCTTGAATGTCTTGAAGTAACTCGATGTTGTGCTGTATTATTGTTAATAGTAGTAGGGGTATTATTAGTTTGTGCTGCAGTTGCTGGATCTAATGATAAATTACCAGTTGATAATCTTGGTTGATGTTGTGGAGTAAAAGAATAACTTTTTGATTTGAAATGTCTTGGTCTTGCACGATCTAATAAACTATTTGGTGTTGATGGTTTTGGTGGTGTATCATTATCTTCATCATCATCATCATCATCTCCAAATTTAATATCATCAAATTTTAAATTAAATTCTGATAATTCATTATCATCTGCAACACCATCTTCAAAATTATGACTAATAACTCGTTGTGGTTTTGGATGATATAATGTTGGACCATCATCATCTTGTTGCTTTGATTCTTCTTCTTTTTGTTGTTCTTGTTTTGATCCATTTAATGTGATTTGACTATTTCTTTTACTATTGTTATTACTATCAGTTAATGCATTCTTAGTTGGACTTGTTGAACTTTTTCCAATATAAGAATATTTTGTTAATTCTGGCATTGGTTGACCTGGTGGTGCAAAATCTGGTGATTCAGATCGATTTTGGTTAGTATTGTTGTTGTTAGTATTATCATCGATCGATTGTGTTTCATTTTTACTAATTGTTGAATAATCATCACCATCAATAAAATTCATTTTATCTTTTAATGATTCCAATTCAGGTTCAAATTCATATTCTTGTTCATAATTAATAAAATTATTCATTGGTATTGTGGTATCTTTTAATGATTCTTTATCATCGTTGTTAGTATTATTATTAATATCATGACTTGTGTTAATTTTTAAAACTTCAATTTCATCATCACTATTATTATTATATTCATCACTTTTATAAACTTCTTCAACATCTTGTAAATAATCTTGTGCTGCTTCAACTGAACTGTTTCTTTTATTACCCAAATCAGGTGTATTATCTAAATTTAAATGTTGAGAAAGTTGTTCTTCATTTTCTTCTTCAATATGAACTCCATCAAATCCATCAAACATTTCATTTTTAGAATTATAAATACTACTAGCATTTGATGGTTTTTTACTCAACAATGGAGGAGTCATTAATAATGTTGCAGGATGTTGATAATATTGAAATGATGGACTATTAACAGTTGATTGTTGTGGTTGTGGTTGATAAGAATAAGGATTTGACGTGTTTCTATAAGGATTTTGAAAATTTTGTGAAGAATTTCTATACAATTGACCAGTTACAGTATTTTCCTGTTGATTAGGTAATGGAGGTAAAGGATGATTGATTCTTTGAGTATTTTTCTCGTATTGAAGTTGTAAAGCAGATCCACGTCTATTTTTTTTGAATTTTTTTTTTTGATTATTATTTTTATTACCAGGCGTATTTGGAGAAGAATTGTTAGACCCGCTTGAGGAGGAACAGGAGCTTTCATCTGGCGTGACCACTTGGACTTGAATACCGTTATTACTATTAAAATTTCCATCGGCTCCGATAAAGTTATTATTAGTGGAACATGAACGGCTTTGACTTTGGTTACTATTTATAGATTCGGCTGAAAAATCAAAATCATTATTGGTACCAGTTGATGATGAACTTGATCGATGATGGTTAAAATAGTCGGTTGATTCATTATTATTATTATCTTTTTCTGATGGTGGTGTTTTATCAAATTTTGATTTTGATGATTTTTTTCTTAATGAAAATACCATATTTTGTTTAATTTTTTTTTATTAATTGGTTGATTAATTATTTATTATTTGTACAAATGGATTTTTTGAATCAAAAAATATAAAGGCAGATACAAACTACTTTATACCTTTTTTTGATAATGATTCTATAAGTATTGAATGCTAGTTTAAATGATGCAGTTTGAATATTATAATGCTCTTTGTTGGGTTTTTTTGGTAATGAAATATTTTAGAAATAGAATTAGGAAATAGTGAAAAATATTGAACTGGCTGGGTTGGTAATTATACAAATTGTCGAATAGCTTTTCTAACTTCCAGTGGTGAATTTGGTGGTGTCTATAGTCGAATTTTTGTTTATAGGGGGATAACAGCTTAGTATTTTTTTTGTTTACTTTACCATCGACCTGGTAAATGAAATTGATAGCAAGTTGTGAAAATTGAGGTAGTAGGGTAAGCCAACTATCAAAATTGGATTTCAAAAATTAAAACAAGAAAAGAGAATAAAAAAAAAAGAAGAAAAAGAGAGAGTATAAAAAAGAATTGAAAAAAAAAAAAAAAAAAAAAAAAATTAAGGGTCTTTTGTTTCTTTATATTAGATTTTTGAATCGACAATGTGGAAAATAATATAATTAAGTTCATTTTTTTTTTTTTTTTCATGTACAATAAATTTTAATTATTAGGCAGATAATATTTTTTAATATTTTATACTAACTATCCTAGATCACCTATACAAACAATATTTTTTTTTTAATAATTATAAACCTCCTACGATTAATAGTGATCAATAACTGCTTTATTATTTATAAAAACTGATGAATCCTCTTAGTATATATATATACAATACTAAGAAATCATCGTGTACCAAAAAAATATGACCATGGGTTTATAATTATTGAACTCGAGACCTTTTCTTATTTTTTTAAGCTAGTGCAGTGACCTTTTTTAAAATATTTGGTTAACAATTGTTTAGTTTAATAGTGTATAATTGTTTAAGTCACTCTCGGTATCATATTCTAAATTCTAAACAACGAAAAGGCACATTCTTGTTTCTGTTTAAACTTTAAATCTATTATTGATCAGCCTAATTACTTAAGCTTAGTACTGTATACCTGGTTAAGGTAAAAAAAACTACCACTTAAGAATTCTATATGCAAGCTTCAATATTGCCAATTAAATTTTTTTGGCGATGTAATATTTGATAGGAATATTTCATTAAGATTGCTTTACTTTTGAACATATGAGTTTTTATTATCCAACAGGCATGTTCAAATTTAATATACCGTATGTGCCATTTTAAAGATGTTGACTGATCAATCATGTCAAGTGCATTAAATTAATTTATTGTGTTTAGGATCTTTTTTTTTTCATGTGCGGCCAACAAAAAAAAGAGGGGTAGAAGATAGATTAAATGGAAAAAAAAGCCTTCAAGCATAGGTAAACCTCAATAACTTTAATTAGTTAGAGAAGAACTGTATCTTGAAAAAGGTTTCTTTTTGTTCGAGATCTACTACAATATTTCATTAAAAAAGAGAGATTTAACTCAAGCTTGAACGACCAATGATATAGTAATTACATTATATATATAATATTATATAAGCTTTTAAGTGGTGGTTGGATCGTGAGATCTCTCTTTTTAAAAGACAAGAAGCTCATCCCCCTTGGTGGCTTATGAAAACATTCCACGATCATGGTAAGCACTACTAAAACAAAATTTTAATTAAGCAGGGCTTAATTACATTAAACTTATTTACTTGTTACTAAGTAAATTAAACCGCAGAATCTGTATACTTTTATCGTACTTGTACCTGTAGAAAGGATAGAAATTTACATCCTTTCGAGTAGGGGCACCATAATTTAGGAAATTTATATACATATCTTAGGACCTAAGGTACTGTACACATACAAGTACAAGTACGTACGTTATTTGCAATCATGATATCGATAGTCTCGTTAATTAACTACTAGTAAGCTTGGACTTCAGTGTATACATTGATTATACTTTAAATTTTAGGCTAGTATCGATCTAGATCTTTAAAGACTTGGTTAGCTTGTACCTACAAATTAAGCTTGTACATGTTAACAATTGCAAGTACATACATGTATATACAGTATATATATTACCGACAAGAATTCGCTAGTAGCCTATAGAGCTCGAGCTAGTTTAGGAGTTTAGTAACTGTTAAACTATAGCCGAAGAATTCAATTCATGAACGTACGCTGCAAATTAATTGATACATCTATATATATACCAGGTATACAACTTGTACATGCATGTATATAACAATTAATTAATATTATCTTATATATAATTTAGTATACATTTACTAGATATTAATTAAGCATTCATATATATAACTTCATATGAAATGGCTAAGATCTCATATGAATTGCAATCATTAATTTATAGATATATATACATGTATATGGCGATCGTTTAAATTAACCAATTGTCAAGCAATATTATAATTAATTTTCAGATAAAATCCAGCTGTATACCGGTATATGCTAGATATATGGATGCATATATAACATTATTGCAATTGGCTAGCTATAAGATGATTAGTCGCGACCGAGCTATAGCTCTAGATCTCGAGACTGTCATTATACATGTACATGTACAATGTATATATATGCAGATGAATATCAATTGATTAAACTAGTTAAATTCATGCATGTATATATATATACCATAAATTAAACCTATCCTAGACTGTAATTAAGATATAATAAGTTGTTGGATGACAAGTCAATAATTTAAATATCGATCATGATATCAAACGATACCTGCAAGTAGTATAATGAAAAAAAATACCCTTGAATCAATAAATAGAGCCCATGGCCAATTTTTATAATATTAATTATAATTATTTACACCTAATTTGTCAAAACTTGAAATACGTAATCGATATTATTAATAAAGTTTCTTGATTCTAATGATTAAATTTACCACAGACATACTGAGTGGCTTGAAAAATATTTATAAAACTCAATGCTGTTTAAACGTTACCGTACCGAGTAAATATTTAAAAATAATTATTATTAGAGAAAAAAACGTGTATCATAATATTTAATATATATTAAGTCTCAAATATCCAAATACAGTGGCCAGTGATTGGTACCCTCGAATTTGTACGTAACAATGTAAGAATCCCACTGCACTCATGAATAATTGAGCTCGAGGATGAGAATATTTTAAAGTTATTTATAAACCTGAACTTTAATTCTCCTTATTATCAATTGGTAGGTACTATAAAGGTAAGACTTAAGCTTAGGTACATTATTTAAGGTTTACTGCTTAAAATAGGACTTAAATCCTAAATAGTAATAAAATATTTAGACTGAATGCATGCGTTTAATATATATAATCGAGGAAACTTATACACTTAGTAACTCAGCTGCTGGAGGACTGGTATATATATTTACGGTACGTATACTTGTTGCCTAATTACTTATAGGCTTTGACGATTGCTGTGTTATAATACAGCCTGGGCTTCTAGAGCTGCTTACAGATCACTATTTAAAATTAGTCGATCTCGCGATCAATATCTACGAAAAATATAAACGGGAACTTTATCTAGTTCTAGATTTATACTTACAATTGTATGTATCAAAAACAAATTTGGAAGTTCACGATTGAAATGGAAATTAACTATTAGAAAGGTATACGAGTTTTTACACAAGCTTTAAAACTTTTATGCAAACATGTAGTGTATTAGTTAAACTCTACAAGCTTATTAGTGCACATATGTTACTGTACTGTTGTAGTACTTAAGTAATTAAGCTGATATTGATCTAATATTGATGTTAAAACGCGATATTTAGAGAAAGCGGCTCAATTGCGCACACGCCAAATACTATAGCTACCTGGTAGCTAGATTAATAGCTAAGCTTGTGTAGGATAAACTTAAGCTTGCTTACAATATGAGAGAATTTTTTCAAATTTTTTTTTTTTTATTAATTTTTTCAAAACAGTCTATAAAAAAAAAATTACAAATAAACAAATATATAAAAAACACTTTTCTTCTCTTTTTTTTTTTTATTCAAATAATTTAGAAAACCATATTCTTTGATAAATGTTTCTTATAATCAATAATAGAACCATTCCATCTAGTAGCATTTTTATTTTCACAAACATAAATATCTTTAGCAATTTTATCCAATAATCTAAAATCGTGTGAAACAACAACAACACCACCATCAAATTCATTAATAGCATCAGCTAAAGAATCAATAGTTGGAATATCCAAACCATTTGTAGGTTCGTCCATAAAAATCATATTTGGAGCTTCAATAGCTAATAAAGCAAAAACAACACGAGATCGTTGACCTTCTGATAAAGTACCCATTAAAGCAGTTTGACCTTCACCAGTTAAACCATATCTACCTAATTGTTGTCTCCAATATTGATAATCTTGAGAAATTTGAGGGAATCGATCTCTAACGAAATCTAATGCTGATTTAGTTAAATCTAATTGATCAGCAGAATGTTGTGAATAAACACCAATTTTTAAATGAGTATGTCTTGAAACTCGACCACTACATGTTTGTAAATCACCTGTCATTAATTTTAATAAAGTTGATTTACCAACACCATTTGGTCCAACTAATGCTAATCGAGAATCCATATCAACACCAAAATTTAAACCTTCATATAAATTATCTTCTGGTTTACCACTATAAGAAAATGAAACATCATCAAATGATAAAACTGGTGGAGGTAATTTATCAACACTTGGGAATCTAAAACTAAAAACACGATCTGGAATAACTTTTTCAATTAAACCATCAGCTTCCATTTTATCCAAAATCTTTTGTCTAGATTTAGCTTGTCTAACCAAATTTGCATATGTACCAGCAGATGCAATAAATTTCTTAATATGTGCAATTTCTTCTTGTTGTTTATAATATTGTTTCATTTGATTTGTTTCTTGTTCTTCTCTAGTTTTAATATAAGAATCATAATTACCACCATAATTGGTTAATTTTTGTTGTCTCATATCAATCATATTGGTACAAACACCATTTAAGAAATCCATAGAATGAGAAACTAAAACTAAAGTTTTATCCCATCTTCTTAAATATTCTTCCAACCAAACACAAGCTTCTAAATCTAAATGTGCTGTTGGATCATCTAATAATAATAAAGTTGGTTTAACAAATAATGCTTTAGCCAATGCAACTCGCATTTTCCAACCCCCAGACATATCTTTTGTCTTTTTATTAATAGTTTTTGAATTAAAACCTAAACCAGTTAAAATAACTGCTGCTCTTGATTCAAAAGTAGTTGGATCTAATTCATCAATATGATCATATAAATCTTCTAATTGTGGAGCTTCTGGACCTTCTTCTTCTAAAATTCTTTCAACTTGTTTTTCTAAACCTTCTAATTTAGCTTCTGCTTCTTTAACAACCCATTCCAAAGCACTATATTCACTTGGATTAGCTGGTTCATTTAATAAATAAATATCAACCAATTCTGGAATTGGAAATTCTCTTTCTGCAATAGATCTTAATAATGTTGATTTACCACAACCATTTTCACCTAATAAACCATATTTTCGACCAAAATTTAATTCCAAAGTAGATTCTTGTAATAAAACTTTACCATGAAATAATAATGATACTGAACTAATTTTAATATCTCTTGAAGTTTCCAAAGAATCTAAAACACCAGTAGTAACACGATCACTAATACCATGTTTATCTTTTTGTAATTTCAAGTTGGCTAATTTTTCAGTAGCATCTTCAGTTGCTGGTGTACCTTCAGCAACTGGTTGAGGTGTAGTAGTACCTGAAGTTTCTTCAGATCCAGCTTTAGATGCTTTTTTAGCTTCTCTTTCAGCTTTCTTTGCTTCTCTCTTAGCTTTTGATGCACTAACCATTTTTTGATTCTTTTTAAAGAGTTGGTTTGTTTTTTAAAAAAATTGACAAGACGTGAAGAAGAAGAAAAGATTTTTTTTTTGTTTGCGGATTTTTTTTTTTTTTTATGAAATTTTTCAGTTTGGTATTATTATTATTGAAGTGCGCCGTACTAGTTATAGTTATTAGTGATTATAAGCGGGTGACTGTAATCATTTTCGATGGAAAAAATCTTTTTTCTTCTGCTTATTATTTAACGTGTTTTGGGTGGTTGACAAAAAAAAATTTTTTACGTCATGTGATTTAGGTATTACTCAAGCTGTGTCAGCGCCCTCAGCTACTACTAGTGATGTTTGTGGGCGCGAGTATTAGTTATTAGTGCTTAAGACTACTTGATCCTGGGCGGTGCGGCCCGCCCTGAGCTGTTTTTCACTAATAAACCTTGTAAGCCTGATTAAAATTTTTAACTATCAACATCAAATTTTAAAAAAAGGATTAGCAGGGGTAATTTTTTACACAGTGCGTTTTTGTAGTACTACAGCTGCAAGCTCTAGAGTATAAAGTACAAAAAAATTTCATATATATACACAAAAAGGCTGACAGGTTTTAGTTTCCATAGCATCAATTGATAAGGTGGTTTAATACCCAATGTATTATAAGCTCTTTTATGACTTCCATCATAACAATGATTGTATATATAACTAAAGCTTTGATTTCAGTTAAATATCTACTAAGCTTGTAATGATTGTTTACAAAAATTTATGTAAAGTAGAGGAATATCTTACCTGGATCATTTTTTCAACGCTGTTAAATTTAATAACGAATTAGGCAGGTTTCAGTGGCTAGAAAAAATTTAGGCTTTGGGACCGATACATGGTAGGTGAAGAAAAAAAGGTATGATGTAAATTACAGCACAGCTTAGATTTTACACTATTCGATCATATTACACAAATAAAGGTTTGGGTATATCATGATAAATCATGATAATGGTATTAAGACGAGCACAATCTTAAATACACCTCAAAATTTTGCTATAAAGTAGCTAGAATTCCGAACTACAAGTAGTAGTAGTAATTAATGAACCCTTATATCCAAATACTACAATACAATAACAAAGCTTTATATTAAAATGCATTAAATTTAAATTAGTAAAATTACAAAAGGGGTTAGTGTGTTGTGCTATAAAGTAAAAAAGTTAGTAAAAGAATTTTCCGTTAATAAATCAAATAAACCTTCAAAAAATAAAAAAACAACAATGTTAGACTAAAAATCTAATGAACGTCGATTTGATGAAGAAGAATTAGAATAACCATAAAAACCACTATTTCGAGGTGATGACGCACTATTGTCTGAGTCAGAACGCTCGGATATAGGCGTTAGTATTGGTTTAATTGATAGATGCGGCGCGGGAAGATCCGTCACCATATCATCAGCTTCATCATCCCAATTATTATTAGAATTACTAGTTGAACAAGAGTTTGAAAATAATGTAACTGTTTGTTCACTATGTCTAATGACACTGCTTAATCTTCTTGATAAGGTTCGTTTAAAAGAACTTTGTCTTGAATAGTTTGAACTTGATGTTGATAATGATCTAAAAGAAATATGATCTTCATAATCATCTTCATCTGCCGGCATGGCATTGGCTTCATCTAATAATGAATCATAAAAACTATCATCAGTATCATTTTCTTCATCATAATCATCATTATCAATTTGACAATCATAATATCCAGTCCCACTAACATTTGGTATTTTAATTGTTAATTGTCGTTTTGGTTTATTAATATGCAATGGTTCAATAGGTGAATTGTTGTTGTTATTATTGTAGGTGTTGTTAGTATTCTTAGTTGGAGTAGTATTAATATTATATTTATCATTTAAATCTTGAAACAAATGACTATTATCTTCTTCATCAGTTTCATTTAATATATCATTAATAATATCTTCATTATATGCATAATCATCATCTTCATATCCATAATCATCATCATAATTCTCATCATAATCACTATAATATGAACTATAATCATCAACTGTTGTACTAGTTACTGATGGTTTATGATAATTAACACTTAAATTTCTACCAATATCTTTATCTTCTTCAAAACTAAAAATTGATCTTTTATCATCATAATCATTAATATTATTATGAAAATTCCTTGGTTCTGGATATTTTTGTTCGGGATATACTTGTAATGGTAATTCATTATTTTCTTTATTGTTATCGTCATCATTGTTTATCTTATTATTTACTATTGTTGAATTAGTATCTCTTTTTTTAATATCCAATTCTTTTGTATCAAAATCAACTCTTGTCTCACTATCATCATCATTAATATCTGCATCATATTCATGCCTACTAATATCAAATTCATTCATAAATTCATTAATTTGTTCATAATCATCTTCTTCATTTTCTGCTTCATCAACTTTTGGTAATTCTTGACTTTCTGCTGATAATCTTATTGGACTACTTTCTGTTGAACTTCTTCTTGTATTTATACATCCATCACTCCAATCATGAGTTCTTGTCCCCACAATTATCCCAGCTTCTCTATAATCTTCAACACTCGGTGATACTACTCTTTTATTATAATATTTCGAATCAGATTCATCACTACTATAATCATGTAACATTAAAACACTTCCAACAAAACTATTTCTACGTAAATAAGAAATTGGATTCAATCTTCTTAATCCACTAGTTGAATGATCATTTTGATGGTCATCTATTCCATATTTATTATATTGTGATGAAGTAGAAGGTGAAGAAGAAGAAGACCAAGATTCAGATTTGACTCTTCGATGACCTTTCAAAAAAGATTTCATATAAAATTATACTTTTCTATCTTCAATTTCTTTGTTTAAAAAAATGATTTATAAAATTTGTTGAATAGTAATTGAAAACTAAAAAGATGGAGAAAAAAAAAGAAAGAAAAGAAAGGATTAAAAGTAAGAAAAAAAACAGGCGAAACTATTGTTGAAGTCGGTAGCTTTTTTCTTTCTTATGCGTCAAGCAGTCAATCACACTTTTTATTTTTTTTTTTCACACGCTTTTTTTTTTTGTTGTGTAAATTCCCGGGTGTTTATGTAATATTTTTAAATTGTAGCGTTCAGGATGGATGGTTTAAAAATAGTACTGACCGGTCTCTAAAAATAGGCTTTAATATTTTTTTCTAAAAATTAAACCCCCCTTTTGTAAATATTAAAATCAATTATTTTTTTTAGAGCCACTTGAATAATTTTTATTTTATGTCTGTCGTGATGTTGTATTTTTTTTCAAAGAATAACTATTTTTATGATCAAAAAAATTACCTTGAAAACTAAAGAATTTTTTAAAAGAGAGAAAATAAAAAGAAGAGAAAAAATTTTCATTAAAATAAGAGATCTTAACGGTTCTACATTTTAGTGATATAAAAATAGATCATAACTTTTGTTTATGCATGCATGTCAAAAGTTTGTTAGTATAATATTGTTGAATGGTCAATTACGCTCTGAGTTTATAAAAAAATTTTCTTGCTTTTTTAATCGATAAAGAATTTAATTTCAATGGTAACTTTCTCGATCATGGTGCTACAGCTGGTCAGTTTTTTAAGTGCTTTTTAAATTTGGAAAAAAATAACAAACATCATAGCGGGTTGCTAAAGCAATTTTAATAGAATCAAATTTGACTGATATAAGTCTTGGAAAAAAACAAGACAGTTAGCTCTGTGGAGATGTACAAAAATTTCAATCCTTCAAGATACCATATGGTATTTTTAGCCAAAGCGTACGACGTCCCTATAGATCATTTTATTTACTTCAAAAATTACAGTTTTTCTTCAAACTTGAATATTACAAATATTTTTTCAAGCTGTAATTTAAACTTTAAACTGTTTTCGAAGTAACTAAGTTGATTATAGCATAATTGGTAGCGTTATCTTGAGATTTTAAACTCAGAAACTCAAAAAACGTTCTGTTCGAACTTTAATTAGTTAAGCCACATCCGATAGTACTGGTAGTTCGATCGTATACTAGTTGTTGGTACATACATGTTTATCCGATATAAAGTATATACTCTATAGCTTAGAAAGTAGAAGCCTTTTTTATATATCTGTAAGGAACATTGTGCAATCTTGAACTTAAATTAATTTACTCGACAAAATTATATCTTTAGGCTTTAAGTTGTATACCTGTACTATATATACATGTATATATATTATATATTAATTGCGATCTCATATATATCGGTAGCTAACTATAGCTAATGGTTTTTTTATAAAGCTATCAATCGTTCGAATATGTACACGTTATAATATATTACAAATTACAATATTTGAGATCTATCGATATCTCTATCATATACATGTAGCAGCTAACTACAGGCTTAGCTATAGATATAAGACTATAGCAATTGTAGTAGTCGTCGTATATATACATGTGCACACCAGTATATAGTCTGCCATGCTTGGTGAACAAATTTCAAATTCTAGGGGTAAGTAAATTCCAGCTGGTAGCTAGTCTTGAACCATAATAAGAAGTGTTCACTTGTGCTTATACGTACTGCATGTACAATTGTACATATATATATACCAGCCTAAAGAGTCAAATTTAATCAAGACCCTTAAATTTAATTAATTTATTAACTGTACACTTAATATTGATGGACCAATTGATCCTGTTTGAGGTGATCAATTAATTTATAACTACAGCTTAGTATATGCTGTATACCGGTATATCATATTAGATACAGTAGGGCTTCAAAATATAATTAATATAATTAATTAATGCATGGTTTCGGAGATTTATCCTGTTGATGCCCCCTTTCATATATTCCAAATCCGAACTTTTGGCATGAAATTTGACACTGTTATAAAAAATATTTATAATGAGGCTTAGAAACATTGATGATCTATCATTGATAATCTAAAAGCAGCTTAATTATTGTATCCATACCAAAATGACGGCTTCTTTATTACCTAGACTAGCACTGGTATTATACATAATTATATTATAATACAATGTAAATGTATCAATTCTAATTATATATATATAATTTTTTGAAAGACAGTGATATTTTTGTACAATTTATTGTTTATCAACCTTAGACAAGTTTAGTGTACAGTAAATACTACAAAAATTATTTTTTATTTGACAATTGGACTTTATATTGTAAACTATAAATACTAGTAAGTCAATATATTCAATTTGGTATATAATCTTGAGCAATTAAGTTTATAACTATGTTCAATTTCAAATTTGTATTTAAATAATATTTAAATACTCAAGTAAAAATAATTAATTTATGAGTTCAATTCAGCGTCGAGAACCATGTGTTGGGGATAGATGAATCCCAGTCAAGTGATTGAATTTTTCTTGAAAAAAACCATTATTTCTCAATATTTCGAATTCATGCTTAAACGATCGATGAAGGTAAACAGTCATAATACAGGTAGTCTAATAATATCAAGTACTAGGTTTATTTTCAACATCACAAAATAAAGTTCTATACCAGAAATGAAAATGAAAAAAAAAAAAAATAATAATATATTAAAAACTCAACTGTTCTAATTGTTTTGTCGGTAATGCTTCACCTTTTGTATCTTTACCACCTTCAACTTCAATTTTAGCTCTACCAGCATTTAAACCTTGTAACAAAACACATGCTTTACATAATTTATTAGTACTTAAATAACCACATTTTTCACATCTACCTGCATGTTTACTTTCAGTATCAAACAATGGAGCAGGTTTATTATTATAATTATCATCACTCGCAAATTTTTTCTTTCTTTTTAAATTAAAAGATTCACCAGATCTAATAATATCAATAATAGAACTTGATCTAACAGCTTCCAAATTTTTAATTAAAGCTCTTGCAGTACCTCTAAAAGCTTCTGGACTATAAGTACATTCAGTTGAAAAATAATCTAAATTTTTATAATGAGCATATAAAACAATTTCTTTTTCATATGCATATTTTAAAGGTTTTGATCTTTTAACTGGTGATCCTGAACTATCAGTAACAATTTCTGTACATTTATCTAATCTTGCTGTATCACCTCTTAATAAATTCATTAAAACAGTTTCTGCCATATCATCTGCATTATGACCAGTAACAATATGTTTAATTCCTAATTTAACTGCACCTCTATCTAATGCTTGTCTTCTAAAAACACCACAATATGTACAATTATTTTTTTTACCAACTTGTGCTACAATATCATCCATTGTCCAATCATATAGTTGTTTATAACTAACAATTTCTAATGGCATTTCATATTGTTCTTTATTTCTTTTAACTGTTTCTAATGAATCATCTCTATAACCATGAATACCTTCATCAATAGATAATAATACAAAATCAACTCCATAATCATATCTTTCATTTAAAGTTTTCATAACATGTGCTAATACTGTTGAATCTTTCCCACCTGATGCACCAATAGCTACTTTTTCTCCTCTATAAAATAAATTGGTATCAATAATTGTATTATGAACTTCAGTTTCAAAAACATAATAAAAACATGGTTTACATAACTTTTGTCCTGTTTTTGGTCTCTTTAATACTGGTGGGTTTTCTTTGCAAATTTGACAAAATTTATGTATAGGAACGCTCATTTTATTGTTATGGTTAGTGAATGTAATGAAAAAAATGTTAAAATTTTTTTTTTTTTTTTTTTTTTTTTTCAAATGTCTAATCATTGAAATTTTTTTTATCATCGGATCGGGATGTGTGATTTTTTTTTGAATCAAACGGAAGTCCGATAAAATATAGCCGGAGTTGCGATGTACACGCGCTTGTAAGGATGTGTACTTTAAAGAATTTTCTGTAAACTAATTTTTTTAATTAAATTTCCTGGCGTAACTAGTTTATAAATTTTTAACTTGATCTACCCCATGTATGAAATCAATATATAAAAATCATAGATTTCCCTTTTATTATCAATATTAATGATTTTAATTTCATAAACTATTCTCCAAAAAAAGTCATAACGATATGGCCCATAAATCTTCTACATCATCAACATCCTCTGAAAATCAGAAACGAAAACCATCATCTTCTGGAAATAAACAATCAAAACGAATTAAAAATGAAAAACAACAACCACAATTACCATCAAAATTATCAAAACCACCAAAATTAACAGCAGCTCAAAAAAAGGCTCTTATTAGATTAAATGAAGCTAAAGCAGCTATTGAATCCAAAAATGCTCATAAAAATAGAGACTTATTTAAAGGTTACAAATTTTTATTTTATTTAAACACTGGAATACCATTTGATAGAGTTGAAATATTAGCTAATTTTTTTGGTGCTGAATGTTATGATATGCCTTTCAATAAAGATATTAAATATACTCATATTATAATTTATAGTGGTTCAGTTGAAGGAATGTGTAAATATAAAAAAATTGATTATTCTTATTTATTAGAATCAAGTGGAATTAAATTTGTCAAATCTAAATGGTTTTATGATTGTACTGATAATAATAAATTATTGGATTGTGAATTAGAAGAATATCAAGCTCCAATTGGATCTGTCAATCAAACAATTAAAGAAAACAACAATGATTCAGATGTTGAATGGAGTGATATTACTGAACCAACAGAACAAGATTTAAAATGGAGTCATGAATTAATTGATCGTGTTATTGATAGATTAGATGATCCTGCTCAAATGAATGCACAATTTGAAAAATCTCATCCAAATGTTTGGGCAATTGTTGCTTTAAAAGTTTTTGAAGATCATTATTCAAATGATCATTTTAGATTATTAAATTATAGAGGTTCAATTGCAAAATTAATTGATCATACTGATAATAAAATTTGTAATAAAAAACAAGCTAAAAAATTAGGTATTACTCATGGATTAGCAGAAAAAATTGAAATTTTAGTTCAAACTGGTACACATCCAGATTTAGATATGATTTTAAGAGATGAAGCAGCGGTAATTATTAAAAGATTTACCAAAATTTGGGGTATTGGAACTGCAACTGCTACTAATTTTTATGAAAAAGGTTATAAAACTATTGATGATTTAAAAACTAAAGAAGTTTATAAAACTTTAAAAGAAGATCAAAAAGTTGGTGTTGATCATTTTGATGATTTTAATAAAAGAATTCCAAGACATGTAGTTGAATTACATTTTAATGTTGTTAAAGATGAATTAGCAACAATTGATTCAAATGCTACAGCTGAATGTATGGGATCATATAAAAGAGGTAAATCAAGTTGTGGTGATATTGATATTTTGATTTTAAAAAAAGATTCAAAAATCGAAGAATTAATTAAAATTAAAAATAAATTAATTCAAAATTTAACTGAAAAAGAATTTATTGTCAAAACTTTAAAAGGTCATGTTAATAATGAAGTAGTAAAAGATCCAAAAAATATTACAAAAGATGAAGAAGGTGGATTACATTCAACTAGATGGTTAGGAGTTACTTCATTAGCAGATGATGATTATATTTGGAGAAGAGTTGATATTTTTGTTTATGAATATCATCAAAGAGGTGCTGCTGCTTTACATTTAACTGGTAATTTATATATGAATATTATGATGTCAACAAGAGCTTTATTAATGGGATTAAAATTAACTGAAACTGGATTATATACAGATTCAAGAACTAAAGAAAAACGATCTGAAATGAGAAGATTAAATAGAAAACATAATTTAGAACAAGAAAAATTATTGGCATCAGAAACTGAAGAAGATATTTTTAAAGTATTAGTATTAGATTATATTCCACCAAGTGAAAGAGGATTACAATCACCAAGGCAAATAGTTCCATTACCAAAAATTGAATTAGAAGATGATGATTAATTTTCAAAAATTAAAAGGTTTTACTTTAGTTATTAGTTAGTTTAATTTATTTTTGATGCTGTTTATATTGTATTTTTGTAATTGTAGAACTATGATCTGAGATGAAATACTGTTCAAACTCAAAACATATATAGTATATATGTATACGGCTGTTGCCGATTTTCATTGAACAGTGCTTGAAAACATATTTTACGCGTTCGGCTTCTTTGACTGTACAAGTACAACTTGTAGCTACTATTATAAAATATTGCAGGTGAAAATTTGCAGGGTTTTTTAAAAAAAAGGAGAAAGATCCTTAGATTTTATGACTCGGAACTCGATTTCCTACACATCAACGCGGGACTGCTTCATACTTAATTAATTAATTGTTGACCATAAAATTATAAAACAATATAAAAAAAAATCATCTAAATCCATTCTTTCCTTCTCATTCATATAAACAATGAGTAAAGAACAATATTTAGACAAAATCAAACAATTAGCAGTTGAATTTGAAAAAGATCAACCAATTACACCATCAATTAATACAATTGAATCATGTATTAATCAATTAAGTACAACAACTCCAGAACAAGGAGTTGGATTATCAAAAGCATTTGATGAATTAATTAATAACATTGTTCCAGCATTAAATAAACAATCACAAAAACATTATTATGGATTTGTTACTGGTGGTATTACTCCAGCTGCTTATTTAGCTGATAATTTAGTTACTTTATTGGATCAAAATGTTCAAGTTTATTTACCAAATGAAACAGTATCAACAATTGTTGAAGATCGAGCATTAAAAATGTTATTAAATTTATTAAAATTAGATGAAAATGAATTTAAAGGTAGAACTTTTACAACTGGTGCTACATCATCAAATGTTTTGGGATTAGCAATTGGTAGAGAAGCAATTTTACAATCAAAATTAAAATCATTAGGATTTGAAAATGATAAAGTTTCAGAAATTGGATTATATGAATCAATGATTAAAGCAAATATTAAAAAAATTCAAGTATTATCATGTTGGGCACATTCATCAACCGGTAAAGCAGCGTCAATTGTTGGTATTGGTAATAAAAATGTTATTCAATGTCAAGATTCAAATAAACCATGGGATTTCGATTTAACTAAATTAGAAGAACAATTATCAAAACCAAATACTGTTAATATTGTATGTGTTAATTTTGGTGAAGTTAATACTGGTATGTTTACATCAAATTTACCGAAAATTAGAGAATTATGTGATAAATATAATGCATGGATGCATATTGATGGAGCATTTGGATTATTTGCAAGAATATTATTAAATTCTAATAGTTTATATGAAAAAGATGCAAAAAATTGGACGTCATATTTAGAATTAGCTGATAGTATCACCGGTGATAATCATAAAACATTAAATGTACCATATGATTGTGGATTCTTTTTCACAAAAAGATTAGATTTATTAACTTCAACTTTTCAAAATCCTGGTGCTGTTTATTTATCATCATCATCTACAACTATTCCAAGTCCTTTAAATATTGGTATTGAAAATTCAAGAAGATTCAGAGCTTTACCAGTTTATGCTACTTTAAAAGCATATGGTCAACAAGGATATAAAAATTTTATTGAAAGATTAATCAAACATACAAGAGAAATTGGTGAATTTGTTGAACAAAGTAATGATTATGAATTATTACCAACTGGTATTAAATCATCTGAATTATCAACAATTGTATTAATTCAAGCTAAAAATCCAAAATTAAATGAACAATTAAAATCATTAATTAATAATACTTCAAAATTATATGTTAGTGGTACTGTTTATAACAACAACCCAGCTGTTAGAGTAGCAGTTTCTAATTGGTTTTTAGAAAAAAATGATTCTCAATTACCAATTACCGTTTTAAAAGAAATTGCAGCTTCTTTCAAGTAAATAGATTTTTGTAAAAAAGTAGACATGTCATTATTTATATATTTTAGTGTTCTCAGAATTACCCTCCCAACCAACCAACCTTTCTTCCCAATTCAAAAAAGAAGACCCTCAAAAAAAAAAAAAAAAATTTAGAAATTTTTCAACAACAAATTTTCATTTCATACTAAACAAATTCAAGCTGTGTTAAAATATCACCACCCAGCGATCGGTAATACAATCAAACGAATAAAAAAAGCATAAAGAAACGCGCAAAAAAAAAAAAAAATTTTCAGTGTGTGTTGGAAATTTTTTTTTTTTTTCCCAAAATTTTTTCTTCTTTTTTTTTTTTTTTCACCACGTAACGACAAAAACAGAAACCTAAAAGACCAATAATGTCGCGATTCTTTAGAGCAGGTTCAGACAGCGAAAGCGACTCATCTGAAGAAGAATTATATTCTTCCTCTGAAAATGAACAATTGAACGAATCAGAAGAAGAATCAGAAGATGAAGGATCAGATGATGATAATGATAATGATGATGATAGCGACAATGAAAATAAACAAGGTGGTGGAGCCAATGCATTCTTAAAAAATCGATTTTTAAAAGGTGCAAGTGATAGTGATAGTGATAGCGACAGTGATAGTGATGATGATGAACGACGAGTTGTTAAATCAGCAAAAGATAAATTGATTGATGAAATTGATGCTAATATTAAATTAATTGATAATGGTAAAAAAATCAATGATTTTGTTGCAATTACTGCTGAATTTGAAAAAGTTAATAGAAATGTTGATAAAGCAAATAAACAATATGGTATTGTACCAGCACAATTTATTAAAATGTTATCATCATTAGAAGAATTTATTGTTGAAGCAAGTAAAGATAAAAAGAAATTAAACATGTCAAATAATCGAGCATTAAATACTGTTAAACAAAGAGTTAAAAAGACTGTTAAAGAATATGATAGTAAAGTTTCTTTATATAGAGAAGATCCAGATAAATTTGAACAAATTTCAAAATCAGGTACTCCAAGTATTGCAGCAACTCCAATTAAAACTTCAGGAACTTCAACACCAGTTCCAGTTACTTCAACAATTGATGATAATGAAGGATTCTCAACTGTTGGTAAAGGTGGGAAAACTTTACAATATTCTTCAGAAAATGTTTTTCAAACTTTATTATCAATTGTTGAAACTAGAGGTAAAAAAAATACTGATAGAGCAGAACAAATTAAAACTTTGGAAACTTTATTAGATGTTGCAAATACACCATATCAATTAATTAGTATTTATTTAATGTTAATTCCAATTCGATTTGATTTAAATAGTGCTGGTGGTGTTATGAGTACAGAAACTTGGAAACAAGCATTAGTTGATATTACTAAATTAATGGAAATTTTGGAATCTAATAATAATCAATATAGAATTAGTGAATCTGCAAAAGAACCAGAAGATTTAGAAAAAGGACCAGAAGCTGGTAAAGATGGTATTAAAGAAATTCCAGGTTCAATTGGATCATTATTAGAACGATTAGATGATGAATTAACTAGAGCTTTGATTACTATTGATCCACATACTACTGAATATGTTGATAGATTAAAAGATGAAACTAGTTTATATAGTTTAATTATTAGAGGACAATGTTATTTGGAAAAAAATAATGCTTCAATTGAAACATTATCAAGATTATTAGTTCGAAGATTAGATCATGTTTATTATAAACCAACAAATGTTATTATTACAACTGAAAAAACATCATGGGAAAAATTACCATCATCATTAGAATCAAAATTAACTCCAAGAGTTGATGAATCATCATCATCAAATGAATTAACTAAACAATATACTATTGAATTAATTAATTCTATTTGTTCAGTTTTGTATCAACAACCAAATACTGTTTTTAGAACAAAAGCAATGTTAAGTCATATTTATCATTATGCTTTAAATGATTATTATTTTAAAGCAAGAGATATGTTTTTAATGTCACATTTACAATCTTCAATTCATCAAGCAGAACCAGGTATTCAAGTATTATTTAATAGAGCATTAGTTCAAGTTGGTTTATGTGCATTTAGAACTGGATTAATTCAAGAATCACAATCATCATTAAGTGAAATTTGTTCATCAAATAAAGTTAAAGAATTATTAGGACAAGGTAAACAATTACATCAACAAGCTACTCAATTAGATAAACAACGAATTTTACCATTCCATATGCACATTAATACTGAATTATTAGAATGTGTTTATTTAACTGCTTCATTATTAATTGAAATTCCAGTTATGGCACAAACTTCAAATGCAAGTGCTTATACTAAGAAAAAAATTATTTCAAAACCATTTAGAAGAATGTTAGATCATCAAGATCGTCAAGTTTTTACTGGTCCACCAGAAAATACTAGAGATCATATTATGCAAGCTTCAAAAGCTTTATTAAATGGTGAATGGCAACAAGCAAGAGATTTATTACATTCAATTAAAATTTGGAATTTAATGAATGATCCAACTAAATTAAAACAAATGTTAACTATTAAATTACAAGAAGAAGGTTTAAGGACTTATTTATTTAGTTATGGATCATTTTATCAAACTTTATCATTAAAATTTTTAAGTGAAATTTTTGATTTGGAATTGAAAAAAGTTTATGCTATTATTAGTAAAATGATTGCAACTGAAGAATTATATGCTGCATTGGATCAAAAGACTAATAGTGTTGTATTTAGAAATGATGGTAATGTTGAATTATCTAAATTACAAGTTTTGGCACAATCATTAGCTGATAAAGCTGTAATGTTGGCAGAACGAAATGAAAGATTAGCAGCTGGTGGTACTCAATTAGATTCAACTAATCAACAATCTGGTTCAACTAATAATAACAATAATAATAATAATAACAACAATAACAATAATAATCAACAAAATCATCAATCAAATAATTATCGAAATTCTAACAAGAATCAAAAAAATTCAAACAATAAAAATACTCAACAACAACAACAACAACGAGCTGTAAAAGTTTAGAATTATTTTTTTTTTTCTCTAGTTTTTATATAAGTTTGAAAAAAAAAAAAAAAGTAATATATTATGTTTTTGGTCTCTATTAAGAAAGTATTTCTATTATTATACAAAATAATTTTTCCATAAAACACCTTCCAAATCTTCTAATTGTTCTTCTGTAAAAGCTTTAACATCAATATGCCAAGTATCTTGTCTTGTCTTTTTAAAATCTCCTAAAGTTGTTTTGACACTTTTACCAACCATACCTGGATCACCAGCTGCTTTATTTGCTAAAGTAGCCAAAACTTTTGGAATCCATTTTGGTGGTGGTGATGCATATGGGAATGCTTGAACTAATGAACCTAATCCTAATACTGCAGCATGTCTTTCAATTAATAATTGTTGTGCTTCCAAATTTGGTGTACTTGCTCTACTAACAACTTTTTCAACATTTAATAATTTATTAGCATTATTAGTATTATTAGTATTTGAAGGAATTGGCGTTGAAATTCCACTTCTCATTACCATTGTTTTAACTTTTTGAGTATCAAATAATATTTTTGTAAAATTTTTTTCTAATTTTGATACTAAAAATTGTTGATCATTTGCTGTTGAACATCTAATAACTCCTGCTAAAGTTTCAGCTGCTGAATTTCGAACTTCTAATTGAGAATCTTTTAACATTACAACAACAACATCAACTAATTTTAATTTTTGTTCTCTTGTCATCATAAACAATTGTCTGAAAAAAAAAGCTTGAATATATGATAATAATGCTAATCTTTGATGCCATGTAGTTTGATATTTTTTCTCACCATCAATAAATAATACAATTGTATCAATAATTGATTGAATCCATTCAATTGGATATGGAATATTACCCATACTTTTAAATAATAATACCCCACTAGTCATAACTTCTTGTTCATCTCTAACATTTAAAAAATGTAATAATGCTGGCATAATAGTATCAGGAATTAATGGAATCATTGCACTACCCCATGAACTTTTAAATACTCTATCCATCCAAACAATTAATGTCTTACATGCTAAAATATAATCATCATTTTTATTAAATTCTTTGGATTCATCTCTAATAATTCTCCATTGTTCTAATTTTTCAAATGCTTCTTTAACTCTTGATGATAATGATTCATTCATTTGATATCCTAAAGATCCCAAATCTCCAGATTCATTATTATGTTTTATTAATGATTCAATTGATGAATAACATTCATAATATCTTGATTTATAAATAACTGCCAATGTTTTACCAACTTCATCTCTAACTCCTTGTAATGAATGATTAATACATGGCCAACAATTATTTAAAACTTTTTCTTCATCTTGAAAATGCCATCCAACACTAATTAATAATTTTCTTAATAATAATAATTTACTAGATTCTTTAAATACACTAGTTTCATTACTTTGTGATAATTGATGATCTAATAAAATATTCATAATTGGTGCCACTCTTCTATGATCATGAGCTAATGGTACACTTAAAAATGTTCTCCAATGTTCAATATTATCTAATGCTAATTTTTCTTCAATAATTGTTTTAAAAATTTTTGTAACAAAATTTAATTTAATTTCATAATTTTCTTTTGAACATAATCTTGATGAATTAACTAATGCTGCACAAACTTCTGCTGTACCTCTATGACTATTTTTATCTTCTGGATCAAAATTTTTTTCAATTAAATTTAATAATTTTTCTAAAGAATAATTTGTAAAATTACATTCAATTAATTTAATAATAACTCCCCAAACCATAACATTTAAAAAATCAAATACATCATGTTCACTTCTCATTTCTTCTTGATTTCGTTTCATATAATTTTCTAAAAATTCATCATTAACAATTAATTCACCAATTAATGAAAATGCTTCTTGTTCTCGTTCATTAAAATCATTTTTTAAATCATGATTATAATCAACTTCATCAACTTTTAATTTTTGTGGCCAAACTAACCAACCTAATTCTGATTTTTCCATAAAAAAATTAAATTCTTTATAAGTTTTCATTTCTTGTAAAAAAGTTTCAGTCCAATCTGGTTTACCATTAATTTCAATTAATTTTTCTCCTGGTAATGGTTCACTATTATCTTCATCAAACCATAACATTGCATAATCATAATTATGATTTCTTGATGCATATCTTAAAGTTTTAATAAATAATTTAACTAAACCATGTGATGCCATACTTTTAATTGTTGGATTTGGTGCATCAACTTGTAATGCATATCTTTTTAATGCTTTTGGTGGGATTTCAATTTGTGGTGATGTACAAATACACATAATCATTCCTAATGTACTACCTTCTAATCTCCAATGAGTTTCAGAATCTTGATCCATTAATTCATCTAATAATTCATACATTTTAGTTTCTGCTAATTTTCTATTATCATGTTTTTTTTTCTTTGATTTTTCAATTCTTTCTTTCATATCAGTTGTTAAAACTATTGGTTTAATAATTTCTGGTTTAACTCTTGAAGAATCAATTCTATCAACTGGTAATCTTAAACTTGTTAATAATACAGAATGTAATACATCTGCTAATCTTAAAACTCTTTGATGATCTGCTTTCATTGCTAATCTTAAAATTGAAACATATTGACTTAAATGTCTACAATCTCTTTTAACAGTATTAACCAATGTTCTTGTATTTAATAATCTCATACCACTATCAGCCTTATTATATTCTTCAGATTTTAATGCATTTTCTGTTTCTGTTAAAACAAATGGATAAACAAATGCTCTTGCTTTGATTAAAACTCGAACTGCTAAATCAACAGTTGATTGTGCAATTCTTCTAATATCTGGATAAATTGATAATCCACTTTTAACAACATCCATTAATAAAATTTTTTCCATTTCATTCATAACTCTTGGACCACTATTATGCATTAATCTTTCATTATGATATAATCCTTCTCTTCTTGCTAAAACTGATCTTGGATAATCTTTTCTTAAACCCGAAATTCTAAAATATTTGGTATCATATCTATATAATGCAGTTAATGATTCAGTAACTTTACTTGTTCTTTCTAATCCAACATCTGCAAACCATACTCTAAAACTATGCATTAATGCTTTGAAACTTGCAACATCATTTTCATGATTATCTGCTAAATATTCATGTGTTTGATGTAAAATTTCTGCCATTTTATTTCTTAAATCATGTAATTTAATATATAATGGATGATTCTTTTGACCTTGAAAAAAATATCCAACTGGATATTCTCGTAATTTTTTTAATTCAATAACTTCACCATCATCAAGTTCTGCATCTTCATCATCATTATCACCATCAAAATCATCATCTAATTCCATTTCTAATAATTCTTCTTCAATAATTGAATCATTATCATCTTCATCTTCATCTTCAATACTTGCATCCATTGCACCTGGGGATTGAATATTATTAACAGATGATCTTCTTCTTTTATGTAATTTATTTTGTTGATAATGAGGATCAAATAATAATGCCATCCCACTTGTTGAAGTTCTTAAATAAGTTAAATTACTAAATAATGTATCACTTGATTCTGTTAAAGATTTTGATTCATTTTTTAAAGGATCAATAATATTTTGAATATTTTCAAAAGAAAATTGACAATGTTTATCATATAAATCACAAGCAGCTTGAATTTCATCTTCTTTTGGTACATGCCAATTTAATTCCAAATCATTTGGATCAATTTTAATTCCCCAACTTTTATAACTAACTTCACCAACAATTAATCTATAATCTTTAATTGTAATATTTGTTAATGTTGATAATGCATGATGAATTGCATTACAAGCATGGAAAACAATTGATCCTTTACAATGAATTCTCATTAACATTGTAACATCTAAAATTTGATCCATAAATGGTAATAATTCTCTACCACCATGAGCTAAAACCATATTTAAAGCACTAACATTCCAAATTAATGGTCGATCTCTTGGTAAAATTTCAGTACTTCTTGTACTACCAGCATGATTTTCTTCAACTTCATATTTAATATTAGTATATAAAATTGGAAATAATGTTTTAAATGCAATATCAGGTCGAACTTTAACTAATGAACCACATAAATGTGAAATAGCATCTGTTGCTGATGCAATAACTGTTGATGAAACAAATTCACTAATATTTTTTAAAACTTCATTATAAATATCTTCACTAACAGCTCCTAAAACAGCATTCATTGTTGGTGGTAATGTATTAACAACATGAGCTTCTGGTAAATCTCTACTTTTACCAGCACTTTGTTCTGGCAAATTTTCTAATAAATTTAATACTCGACCTAAAAATAATTTTACAAATTCTCCAAATGCTGCAGATGAACTTTTTGTAATTTCAATTGCTAAAGATTCTTCAATTTCTGGTAATTGTTCTTCAATTGACATTTCTTCTAAATAAGTCATATCTTGTGTAACATAATCCATTGCTAATGAAGTACCTGCCCCATCTGATAAATCAACAAATGGTACATTTAATGCTGCTACTTGAATAACGGTTAAAGATTGTAAAGTTTTTGTCAAATCATTTGGATCAATACCAGGAATTGCCATTGATAATAATGTTGTTAAATGGAATGCATATCTTGGATGTTTTGCAATAATTCTAATAACTTGAGTTAAAGCTTTTAAAGCAGTTGATGTTCGATGTGTTTCAACTAATCCTTGTAATGATGGATAAATTTCTTTTAATAATCTTGGTAAAATTAAATCTGGATTTAAATATGCTAATCCATGTAATGCTTCTAAAGAATTTGCAACAACAGTACCTGATTTTGAATGAATACCCATAAAAACAATATTTCGAACTGAACAAATAAATCTATCAATAATTTTTTTAGTTAAAAATCTTTTTTCTGGAATAAAAGTTTCTTCCTTTTGACAATTCCATCTAATCATAATAAATTCAACCATTGTTAAAACAGTTTTTGTAATATTTCTTGTCCAAATACCATAATTTGAAGGATGACAAAATGATTCAATAGAATTCATTAAACTTTCTAATCTTTCCATCATCCCACCTGGTTCTAAACAACTTTCACCTGCTAATGAATAAATAATTAAACTTGCAATTGGTCTTGCTACTCTAGATTTTTTATCTTTATCATTAATTAATACAGTTTCTGATGATTGAATATAAGGAGATCCTGCAAAAGAAACTGGAACTTCTAATAATCTTAAAATTGTAGTAAATGCAACACATAATTGGTTATCAGTTAATAATCCATTTTTATCAAAATCAACTGATTCGGAAATAATACCATCACTAACAATTAATGATAATAAATCTAAACATTGATAATCAAATAATGGTGATCTACTATTTAAACTCCAAATATGAAATAATGTTGGTAATAAATCAATTGCTGTATAAGTTTTATTTTTTTCTTCTTCTTTTGTTGGTTTTTCTAATGGGATTGCAGGAATTAATAATAATAATAATGATAAAATGTTATGAGAAACACTTGCTCGTGCAATTGTAAACTAATTCATTGTGTTAGTAAATAAATCTCTCTCTTTAAATAATATACTTACTGATGGTAAAATTTCTTCTAAAATATTTAATGTAACATTTGATGGGAAATAAACTCTTGCTGATTGTGCTAATTTTGATAATGCATGAAAACTTTTTGATACATTACCTTCAAATGATGAATTTTGTGGATTAATTGTTAATTTTTTCATTGCTACTAATAATAATTTCCAATCTAATTCCATATCTTTTGGTTCTACTAAATGTTGAAAATTATCATCTTTAATAATAATATTAAACATATTAATAAATTTTTCCATTGATGATGAATCAACTCCTGATAATGATAAATTATAATATAATTTTGCTAATCGAACTCGTTCTTTTAATGGTAAATCAAATTTTAAATCCATCCATGATCTTAATTCTCTAGTCCAATGAATTGTACTTGCTGCTGTTGTTGATCCAATAACACCTTTTAAATCATCACCTTCAATAGCAATATATAAATTATTAATAATATGTTGTAAATGTGCTAATCTATCTTGATCATTTTCTGTATTATAAGGTAACAATGCTTGATAATTCATCGTACGAGGTCTTCTTCTTACAATTGTTGGATCAAAACGACTTTGATTTTCATCTTGATGAGTGCTGTTCTCATCAGCGTTTAACATTTCAACGTCGTTTGTCATTTTTTTGTTTATCACTCTTCTATTGTTAGTATTGTTTTTTTTTGTTGTTTGTTTTTGTTTACATACTGTATAATAAACCTAGTTTTTTCTAATGAATTGAAATATCTAATGGATCAATTCTTTATCTCCAAAAAAAAAAAAAAAGGTATATAATATTTGTGATTGATTTTTGTCTTTTTAATATTGATAATAAATAGTAAAAAATCAAAAATCTTGTTGTGATAAAAAAGAATTCAATTTTTTTGAGGAGCTCTGTATTGACGAACACAAAAAAAAAAAAAATTGAACAGTGCGTAATGCGTAATTGTGCAGTATTACCAAAAAATATAATAAACGCTGTGTTTATTGATTTGAGCTGGCGAGATGCAGTTAAGATATTTTCTATGCAATAGTGTGTGTAGTAGTTGTGTGGCTGGGAAGAAAGAAACTTTTCTTGCTCTAAATTCTTGTGGGCGCTTAATGATTTTTACAATTACAACGTTCTGATATATGATTCAAGCGTTCGTTATTTTGTTTTATACTACTAAAGGAGTTTTAAAAGCGTTTATTTTTGCTCTTTAAGCTTCTACAGATAGATTAAAAAAAAACCTTTGGACGCATTTGGGTCATTTATCCTTTTGAAAAAGTATATATTTTCTATAAAAATAGAACTTGTGGCAATTTTTTTTTTTATATATTGATATAAAAGTTAGGGATAATTGTTGGTAAGCATATTTATCGCCACTCTGAAGGGCGTTTGATTTAGGATAGTTCAATTAATTAATTATTGCAACATCGACCTATTGTATAATACGGATTATTATATCATGACTGCAGTTAGTTATTCAGCCGTACGACCTATCTAAATTATAATCAAGCTTAGTATCTATAGCTATAGTATACTATGGTGTTATATATACACTGTAGTTTCTTTCGCTTATACAGTATAATAAATTAAAGAGCTGCAACTTTATAGCGTGTTTACAATGATGGCTGACTACTTAAATCTAGTTGCAACATTTTTAAAATATTTAGTTAACTTTATACTGTAGTATGGCATATATGTATATATGTATAGAGTCACAAGTCTACACAGTTATGTCTAACTATAAAATTGGAAGAATAGATTATTAATTAATATCCTGGCCAACCTAAAATAGTCTAAATTTGTAGTTTTATGCTGGGTTTTTGAAGCTAGCTGGATTAATTCGAACGATCGAATTATATGCATGCAAAGTAACCAATTTATAATATATATTAGTAAATATTCCTTAATTAAATTACCATCGAAAAGTTCGTACTTTTAAATAACTGTACAAGTAGGTTCTATCATTTTTTAAATTAGTTAAGCTGTTATCCTGATGTACTAGTGCAGTGTTTGTATACTCATATCATTATCATATATCCCGTATATATATCACTCGCTCGCTCGCTCATGATTGCAGAGAATGCGGCGGTGATTTCAAGAATGTGTTTGTTACCCGGCTGGCTGTCGCTGTATTAATTTTACTTTAAATTTTTGCAACATTAACTGTACTAGTAGCTAACTAGTAGAATACCAGGTAGCAGGTTGCTGTACAATATCAGTTGTACTGTGTAATATTTATTGTATGGGTAAAAGTACAAGTATTACGATTATATTTGAAGTAGTAGCGTTCAAACGTATAAGACAATTGACCTCAGATTCACTAGTATTTCATAAAACATTTTTGTTCAGGGCTGCCAGGGTATAGTAAAACTGCAGAAACGGTTTACAACAGAAGTTAGAATACAAATTTGATATACTGTGTATACCTTGATACACATAGCTTTAGAGTTCTATAGTTGAAAGTTGTTTTATACATATGTATTTCTGATTATTAAGGTATATATGTAAAACTCATGCAAGTATGCTCGCTAGAATATCATCTCAACAGATACCGGTATTTCAATCTGAAGTTTTAAAACTTCCTGGTTTATCAAATAAATTTCTTAAACATACAGTAAAGTTATTTACAAAGTTTTTCGTAGAATTTATGAACATTACCAGTGGTAGTAGTACTGTAATTCTCGAGACAAAATATTAAATTTAAGTTATAGACTGTTTTATGATGGTACGTAGTACTCAAAAATTCATCAACGACCTGCAGCATGCAGACTATATAGCTTAAACTTATTTACAGTATATATTATATATATATACACGCAACGTTTGATACCTGGTAGAAGTAAGTTTAATTATAACTACATTGGTATCACAGGTTCAAGGGAGACTTACATATATATATATGTACAACTTGTGCGTAAATTTCGGTCGTCAAACTCACTGCTTACCTTATATGATATACCCCAGGCCAGGGAGGTCCTATATAGATTTGGCCACATGTGCACAAAATAATAATTTCACAGTAGATATGTTATAGATGGTTTACGCTTAACCTCAATCAAAATAGCCACATCATTAATATTAATTATTAAGACCTATTGTATATTTAATTATAATGCTTTTAAAATTAATCATTAATAATAATTATAATGCTCCATCGCAATGTTTTATCATATCAATAATCTAATTTTTACCTGGAAGTAGTGATATGTTATATAATACTAAGTAACTGCCATGGTACTGATAATATATACATCGTTACTGATACTGAGATCTGGTAAACGCTATATTTTTTTGAGTTTGTGTTAGACATGCATCATAGTTTATTTGATTTAATTCATATAAGCTGGTTTCCTTTACAATTTGAGACTTGGCTATGGTTACGATTATATGAAATCGTCTGAAATCAATGATAAATTGAATTCTTTTTAAAACTTTATAACTTAAATTGTACCACTGCCTGGTATGTTTATATAACGTTCGTACGTTACCCAATAATCTACTCACTACATAATAAAGGATAATGTGAAAGCCTAGACACCTGAAAATACCATACGAACTTTACCATGGAATTGACTATGTTTAAAATCTGACTACTTCTGTGAAAAAAATATTACATATATACATGTATATTGCCTACTATATAATTGATATTTTTAGTGTCAATATACATGTATACAGTATACAGAGCAGCACTTGATTGCCACCCTAAAGGACACCATGCTATAGATAGTCTATGTATATTTTCAAGAACTTATTAGAGTACTTAATTACGTTTTAAAGCTAAAAAATATATAGATATATACTATGCAGTTAAAATAAAGTATTAGCCATGACACATTGAATCATTATATATACTTTAACTATGGATAAATATATACTGTATGTAATATATATCATGCAATGGTTGATTGGATAATGCCGTGCAATTAGTTATATATATGTTTATTAAGTAACTGCAGATTATAAATTTATGTGCTCGGCTAAATATTACAGTAATGCTTAAGTTAAAGACATGTTTGAATTTCAAAATACTTAAAAAAATACATACAGTATGTAAAATATACAATTAACCTAAGCCATGCATTTCACCATGGCATACAGTATATATATACTAAGCTGTCCACATAGGCTCATATTTTACCTTTTTTTTAGCTTCTTATTAAGACTAGTTTGAGCCTGAATTTATCACGGTAGAAACTCTCAACAATATTATAAAATAATTTACCATTGAAACGTTATTCGGGTAAACTATAATTCTTTTTTTTATTTCCCTCAAACGCTTTCGAAATTTGTTGAATATATACACTCAGTATTGGTAGCAGTATATACTGTATGTATAGTGTATATTTTACCAGGATACCTTTCATAATATATAGAAAATTGATAATATGGCGACTCCGGATTTTAGTAAATTTCTTATTTACCAGAATTAATATTGTATTATAACTACTGTACTACTGACAGCAATATCCATATCTCAAGCAGCTAAATATTATATTTCTAAGTACTTTAAATTTAAGTTCTGATAATATACTGTATGATGTATATATTATATGGGATATTTTT
This sequence comes from Blastobotrys capitulatus, assembly GCA_030564325.1. NCBI lineage: Eukaryota > Fungi > Ascomycota > Dipodascomycetes > Dipodascales > Trichomonascaceae > Blastobotrys > Blastobotrys capitulatus. The sequence goes on from JAJLUL010000023.1 coordinate 40,052, forward strand.
TTATTTAAGGTTTATTATTTTGCAAGGATGATTCTATTCCAAATTAAACTTTAATGTATTATAAAAAATATTATTTGATTATTATTATCTCAAATGATAATTATAGTTCAAGTCTTTTGAAAACCGTGCATCCGTTAGTTTTTCATGAGTTGCAGTGACGTACAATCACAAATTTTAATTTTAATTGAATTAATCAGAATTCAAACTCAGGTATGTATAATGTACCTGGTATGAGTACTGGTAATTAGAAACTTACCTTGCAATGGATTGTATAACTATGCCTAAGTATATCTATAATGGCTGTAGTTTTTTGCGATGTAATCTATAGTTATGAACAAATTTATTAGTTCAAGGAAACATGGCATAAACTTGGTACATATCAGAGTATTGATTGATCATTAGAATAAAACTACATGTATATACTGCACATGTATTATAATAGATAATACCTGGTTTGAATGGTACTTTAAGTACCTGGATGTATGGTATATTATAGTAAATTACCCTGTTCCATGCATGGTAGATATATAATAATAATAAAGTTTGACTTGTAATTATTAAGAAACCTGCATCTATTGTTTATTTAAAAATTGATATTTTTCTGACTCTTTTCTCGAAAGACTTTAAATAAAACACTATTTTTCAATTGCATACAAATTCAAAATAACCTATCTAAAACATACTTGTCTAAGATTACGAGTTATTATTGTAAACCGTCGTAACTTGAACTTTAAAAATAAAAATGGTTTTCGGATATCATTATCATTCCTATTTAAGCTTTAAAGTTTCTGTTATAATACACACTAACAGTACCTCAGAACGGTATATTTTCACTTTATTTTGTACTATAAAATAATAGGGATGACCTGTAGAGTAAATACTGTTAAGTTACAAATATGGTGACTAGTAAAAGTTTTAAGGTTTTTGGAGTATTTAGAATTTTTCGTGTACCTTAAAATGTATATGTGTTGAAGACGTGTATATCATAATTTCACATTACTTTAAAGTTTTAAATACCAATAGCACCTGCAGGTATTTCCTATGCTCGTGATTTCGTGATTTTTGTTTTTCAGTTATATACTGTATGTTACGCTAAGAAATTTAAATTTATATTATTCATTAATATGTATACAGTATATACAGTGTATACCACGTACTATATACCACTCGGGTGAAATTTGTAGTTCCCGTTACCGATATACTGTATATACAATGTAAAATATTGTAATATACTACAAGTATAACGCTATATTTATAATATGAATTCATACATGTTTGGGTGTATATATAGGGGCTACTGGGGCTGCAGTATGTCATGATTGCAATTAATTGATTAATGAAGCTGAGTAACAGTGGTGTAGACCAATCGATATATGTATACATATTCAAGACAAAATTCAGATCTAAGATTATAATTGCAAATTTGTAAACCCAATTGTCTTGATTTTGCGAAATCCTTTTTTAAGAATATACATGACATTTGCAATGGACCACAATGACAACTTAACAAAATCAACATGTGCATATATAGCTATATACAACTTGTACGTACTGAATATATCTGTGTGAAAAACCGGTAGCCATTCTAATTTAGCTGGTAATGATTTACTTGCCTGAATAGTCACTTACCAGGTAATACTGAACTATGAATCTTACAATTCAGGGGTACTAAATATGAAATTGAACCTCAAAATGGAAAAGATCTGGACCTTTTTTTCAGTTCTAAAGCTAAAAAATTGGTTAAAATTGCGGCTCTTAGAAACCCACACATCACGAAAATATTAGATATCTCGTAATCTATTCTGGGACATATATCTGTATTAAAAGTAAAAAAAACGCGCTTTACAAAATTCCATCGGCAGTTGAAGGTCCCGGCACGGTGAACAGTAAACCGATATATCACACCACAACAAGAAAAATTTAAACTGAACACTTTTTTCCTGAAATGTTTTTTGACTCAAATCGTCTAAGCCAGCTGTCTGTCACTGTCATAATGTGAGCTCTAGCGCTATCGATAGCTGAGTTGTCATCATCGAAAAAAACTCGGAGGTTTTTCAGTTAGTTTTCAGCCGTGTGTTCAGCCTTATTTTTTTTTATTTTACCTCAGAGTGTTACCTGCACTCAAGTCTGTAAAGTTAGCTTTATTGATGACCTGTATGTTTACAGGAATATAGTGCTTGTATTTTTGTAAAGCGCTACAAGTTTAGAAACTTTAAAAGGAACGGATTGGTAAAGAAAAATTAAATCAAACATTTTGTATAACATTTTGTACCATCTAAAATAGCCAGCATACTTGATAGGCTTTATTAAAAATAACTTTAATATTATATAACGTTATGACCACCTTTTTAATAATGATTTACAAAATCAACTAAATTTAAATTCAACAGTACAATACAATACAATACAATATGTATACTATTAGTTGATTCACTTCTAGAGCTTTAGTATGTACCTGGTAACACCCTGAGTGACTTAAGCAAACTTAGTATACCAACAGCAGTAAACTGCCATCCATGGATGGTACCAAATAATTGTTTGGAAATATTATTTAATAAACTTATTATAATTCATCTGTAAATAATAAACTGTAAATGTGTACAATAAAATTTAAATAAACTAAATCCGTATTTAGATGATTTGAAGGTAATTAAAAGCAGCGAATTGTCTTCCGAAGCATACGCTATTATTATTATCATTGAAGTATTATTTAACTAAACTATATCACCACAGCTGCGTTATGTAGCTATGTCAACTCAACTAGTGTAGTTACGCATGCTGTTTACCCATTGTGCCTGTAATATCCACTTGAGCAGCTTCTATATCGATTTTCCATTTATATATAAATCCCGGTTTCGACATAGCAGCTTAACTAATGGCTTCCTTTGAGCATCATTTATACCAAAAGACAGTATTATACATATGCAAGTATCCACTGATAGTACTTAAGGCTGACTCCTTAGGTTTCTAGCATCCTATATATATAGAAGCTAATTAAGGAAAGATTGATCAACAATTGCAAATAGCTAGTATGCTGAGGCTAAAGGAAGGAACAATTAAAAAATACTATTCTCCCATTTAACCTAGGCGATCTATATAATGCCTATTATCACACATGTACACTCACTGCACGAAACAGTCAATAAAGAAACAGCAGTATACTAACAATCCCGCTTTAGAGGAAAAATGATAAATTTAGATCTCAAAAAGAGTACTTTTAATTTCATGGAAGAATTGCTCATTAAGCGCATATACTTGCTCGGTTGGAGATGTACAACCTATAATCAATATATATGGCATCTTAATAGCTTATAACTATATGTTTGAAATATGAGATAAATTTATAATATACTGTCTCTTGTGAAGGTTTTATATATGAGTTCTTAAGCTATATATACATAATTATAAGAACCTCATTGTTTATAATATATATAAGTCAATTCACACGTGTCATAACAATAAATATACCAATACATTTAAGTAAACAATCAATTAATAACACCTAAGCTTGCCATTAGCTCAGTCGGACAGATGATTTAAATAATTGGATTATTAGATATCGATGTATAATTGTGCCTAAACCTGCCACGTTGTAGATATAATTGCTGAGCCTTATATTAGTTATAGCTTAAATATACATGTGAGGTATAAAATTCATTTGAATGTATACTTATAAGACTTAAAATATAGAAAAAGCTTGGGGTTTCTCATATACTTTAGTATATCTTAAAGTTAGTATTAATTTCAATCAAATCAAGGTATTTTAACCGTAATTGATATTTAAATAATACTATATATACATTGTAGGTACTTTACAATGTAGTTTAAATTCATTAATTATAACAATTGCAATAAACTTAGTATACGTTAAATTTACATTTTGATCATTGGAATTATTTAAAACATTAAAATAGTAATAGCAATCACTATAATATTAATTGATTTACACTCTATACATACCCTAATAGTAAAATCATTGCCATATATAGACTATTATTATTACTAAGTGGTTTTAAATCTCAAAATTTAAAGTAAATATACAATCGGTCCCCTGAATGAAAAAAAGCAGATCAAATTTTAAAACTTCTTTCTGAATTAAGATTTATGATGCTTCAAGTTCTGTAATAGGAAATTTTCAAAGCCCGACGTAGATTTTCTATAGCAAGTATTTAGCCGCTTTGAAATTATAATAGTTCATGTTGTATATATTGGTAAATAAAAAACTGAACAAGACATGCTAAGCTTACCTCTCGGGTATATGCTGCAAACGATAAAACTCGGTTATATTAGTTAGTTATTTCGATTCAAATTTGGGTATAAATGTTTATAGTTTATTATTAAATTTGAGGAAAAAAAAGTCTTAAATTCATAATAAGAATCAAACACCTAAGCACTTTTTGAAATGTTAGTTTTGTGAAATTTCTAGTATAAAGATCTCTAATTTATCAATTGTCAGCGAGTTGTGCAAAACGTTTTTAATCATATTCTATCATTTAACCTGATTTGTTTGTATTTTTCTAATGCATTGATTGATCTAAATAGCACTGCTTGAGAAATATCCTGTTTCATTCTAACGACTTGAAGAATCTTAGATTATAATATGTATCCATTGATCGATATTTTTGATATATTTTCCTGTGACTCCGGCATGTGTACTAAATGTAGTTAAAATAAACAAGCTTTTTTAACGTGCATGCCGATAGCATGCCGAAAATAAAAAGCATGCAATGCATTTATAATTTTTTGGAAAATCATCTAAAACATTTTGGACTTGTGTACTCAAAATTTCAATGCACAGTGCATTAAAGTGAACCCGCAAATGGGAAGGGTTACAGTTTCAAGCAGTGTTTCGTTAGATATGTATGTATCCTTCAAAATGGATCAAAACATCTTATTTTAGCTCCAGGTACTGTGATCTCTTTAAATTTCATGGACAGATCTTGAATTAGTAAAGGAAAAAAAAAAGGTGAGATTTGATCTTCGAAGAGTTCAGAATATTTAACTATCGAGAGAGACATATATCAACCTTTAAAAGATACTATTTATAACATATTAATTTTGCCATGGATGCATTGTACAGTTGGTACAACTAACACATTCATAATAAATTCTGAATACCTATTAAAAAAATAATAGCTCAAAAGGTCGTTACTCATAATAATATGTTTCCAATTTATTTCATTTCGGATAAGTCCATACATGTCCTAATTACAATTAATTAATATCAACATAGTTATATCAAATACGGCATGCCGATTGAGTCCTGACATCAAACTACCTTAATTATAAGATTGATCTATAAAATTTATACAGGGTATAAAATTATTATAGATTGACTGCAGACTTGAAACTATAATTTGCAATACCAGGTACTGAAGCATCGGTTCTAGATTCGAGGCTGGATTTTCGGAATATCCTATCTAGTTATAATATAGCTCAAAGCGTGGTTACAAGCTTATATAATTGCAATAGAATAAGTTTTTTAAAGACTAGCTAGTTTCTATAAACCTGAGTAGTTCTGGTTGCATAAATTTAACATCGATATATGATTCAAGATACAGGCGCATTATTAATAGAGTTATATAATTTATAATACTATCCAAGTACCGTAATTATACCAATTTAGACATATATGATCAAAATTTCGGCGTAATTCAGCCATTAATTAAATATTTGGCACTGATGTATATATACACTTGCATAAACCAAGAGCTTCTATACATATTAAATGCATATACCTCAAAAGATTATTGTATGTAGAGTAAACGTGTCTAGATTCCTTAGAAAATTATTTTTATTAAATTGCACAGTTACATAATGTGTTGTTATTAAATATAGATCTATGATTAACTACAGTAGATTAATAAAAATTTTTCCTGGATGGTAATAAATAATCAATAGTGATGTATGCCTTATAAACTCGAAAAAAGGAAATAACGCGTATTTAGCCGAGGAATCTTCCTCGATCAAGCCCTAGGTTATTTTTTTAGTTAACAAAATTTTCATTACAAAATAAAACATATATTAATTTTTTTTAATAATATATTGTTCAAGCACATTGTTCAATGGACTTTAAACGCATTAAGGCTTGATAATATCTCAAATTTAATTTCTACATTGATATATAGATCTTTAACGGTTTCAAAGTTTTTGCCTCTCGTCACTGGTAGTTTGATTTACATGAGTAATGTGCTACAATATAAATTTTTTTCACAGAAGCTTAAATTATGATAAGATACCAATTCCGACATTATAATATGATATATTTTAAGCATGATTTAACCATAGAAAAATGTATATGCTTGATAAATTTACTAATAAACTTTATCCGAAACTCGATAGTTTAAAAAAACTCACGTACCAGGTATATATCACTGGTACTGTAGACCTGTGCTCAAAAAAAACCACTAAGAAGCTGCTTAATGATTTTAAATATTTATGGTTGCTAGCTCACTATCGATTTGTATAATTATCAGGTAGTTTCGATATTCTAACCTGCATTTTAAGTTTATTGTCTGATTATAAATCCATCCTAAAAATGAATTTCAAAAAAAATATTGCTTGCTTTAATACCAATCGATTTATGCAATATTAGGATCGATATATAAGATATGAAATACGTGGATATATGTATCTGTTTCTAAGTAATATGCAGCCATAGTCTTACAACCGATTAATAAATGGTATCCGGAATATACGACATATAATCTTTAAAGCTATAAAATATGTAGACACCACAATAGAGAGTTAAAATTAATATTAACATGTTTAAACATCTCTAAATTTAGCAATTATAATACCTATGGTTTATAACAACGTACTTTCCTCACATACAGCATATAAACCTCTTAAATGTTAACCTGACGAGTCACATCACATAGGCTTATAAATAAAAAAACACCCAACGAGTCATAATTTGTCAAGAAAAAAAAAAAAATACCCCTCAATTTTTGCCATATTTACTTTAGTCTGTTAGACAATTTTTTATTTCGTACCTCCGTAAAATGACTTAGAGGAAAAAAATCAGCAGAGGTATGCATTACATTACTCTATATTTATCTAAAATATAGCAAACTGCAATATTGTTCATATATGATCAGCAATTAAACTTACCAGTATCTGATTTATCGGATATGCCATAATTATTACGTATAGGATATCATATGTGTGTATGGGTATAGTTTATTTATACATTAAGAATTAGATTAATTCGCTAATTAGGTATAAAGATATATACAGTATACACTACATACTGTATATTCGTGCAAACATTCTTGATCAATGTGAGATGATACAATTAATCATATTATAATTAGATATTTTCAAAGGTGCCATTAGCTAGTATATACTATAAATCACTAACTCTACATAATGCATCCCAATTCTTGTAATTCTTAAGGAATGATATGATATTCTATCAGAGGTATTTTCCTCATCCCGATAACCATAAGATTCCACGTGGGTGCAGGGCTATAGATTTTTTTTTCCCTATTTCTATAGTAGTTATCATAATGATTTATTACGATATGATATGAAGCTTTAGCCACTTTTTTAAAGAGGCTTAAAAAAAAAGATAAAATCTTCCTAATGTAGTCAACTACCGTGGTTGTCCGACTCGGCCCGATACTTTACGCAGCCTAAACGTGGGCTGACTGATAGTTCATTCAAGCCTTACCATTAACACAAAATTATGGAAGCTGTCAAACTACTAATAGTAACTAACAGTGGCAGTTTTTAGTACTAAACTTAGTTTGTGACAGCTTGAGAAAAAAGAAACAAAAACACCCACTGATTCTTCTATGCGAGCTGTTGCATAATAGTGTATGCATGCCAACGCCGCACACGTTTTTTTCTGAACATGATGATTTATGATAGCCAGTTTACAGTAGCTCTTAGTAACGATATACTATACAATTGTATATACAGTATGGGATAATACTAGAATCCGTACTACCTGGATCAAGAGTATAGAGTAGGATAATACATACATGGGTGAATGATAGCTATTGATCACAACTTATACGAATTGTACAATATTTTGGAATCGTACCGGCCGGCAGCGGTACAATAAAATGATTAACAAAAAAATTCCTTCCATGCAGTGCAGATCATTTTATTTATTTTTTTTTTTTAATGTGTATCCCATCATTAATTTCTCGATCGATATTAAATTTTTAATTTTACAGGCTTAAATTCCTCGATCGCGATGAGAGATACTGTAACTAGACCTGTAACAATGAAGATATTATTTTTTAGCCGTTTTTTTTTTTCTTCGCATCGCAAATCACCACTATTAAAATATCAACTAGTGTGTGTCAACGACACATTAAAAAAAAAAAAAGCTTAATTTTTTTTTTCTCAACATATATTGAAAGAAAAACGTTATAACTTTCAACGACATTATATAAATTTTAAATACTTCTTTCAACCCAAGTTTTCAATAATTATCATCTAGTTTTTAGTTAAATTTTCAATATAAAAATCATTTTACTTCCAGTTTTTTTTAATCTTATTCTTTTCTTTTCAATAAATTATTTTAAATTACAAAAAGTTTTGAACATTATTAAAAATGTAACTATAACATTAATACATGTCAACATAATCAAAACTAGTGTAACGGTAACTTTGTTTAAGTAAAACTAGTTGAACGATCGATGAAGACATGTAAACAGAAGCAGCAGCAGCAATCATCAATCAGCAAGAGAGAAAAAAATTAATTAAGATTACGATTTACAAGATGAAGAGAATGTTTTTTTTTTTTGAAAAATAAATAATATTAACATTGTTATTTTAATAATTATAAATAAAATATATCTAATATAGAATAATGAGTGACTAAAGTTAGAAAAGATAATAATTAGAAAAATAAAAAAAATTGAAATTGGTATTATAAAAAAATCATTTTCTGCCATAAAAATGATTACAATCTTTTTTTTCTAATAAAAAAACCCAAATAAATAAAAAAATTGAAATTAAAATAACAATGTTAAAGAATAAATAAAGATTTTTTTGAATTTGCCATAATTCAAAAAATATAATAAAAACCAACAAAAAAAGATTTAAATACTTTTTTTATTCTTTTTTTGTGGTCTAAATTTATAATCAGGAAACATTTGTTTATGCAACTCTTTTTCTTCTTGTGCAAATTTAGCAAATTCATCCTTCAATTCTTTTGATTCAGTTTGCCACATTAAACCAATAATTTGAGAAATATTTTGATGATTTAATTTTAATTTTGAACTCATTGCATAAGCCATTGCAGAATGTGTTTGACTTTTTCGATACAACATAAAAGAATTTAATGGTCGTTTAACATAATTTGTTTTTTGTTTTCGATGTTTCTTTTTAGTACTGGTAACAATACTACCATCAGATCTTCTTCTTTTTGTTGTTTTATATTCACTATCATCATTAATAAAACTAGAACCACCCATGATGATTTTAATATAAACATCATGACCACAAAATTTATTAACAGAATTATCAGTGGTATCAATTACTTCTTCTTGTTTAATTGAATCATCATCATCACCTTGTGGTTGAGAATATAAAGTTAAAACAGAATTAACAGTTTGCATTTCAATTTTTTTATCATTTGCCAAATGTCGAATTCTTTCAACTCTTTCAGGTGTCATTGGTGTTAATTTGACCCATTTTTCATAAGTTTGAGGAACAATTGATGGTCTATGAGAATGTGGAATAAAACTACTAGCATCAGCAGGTGAAGAACTAGTTGAACCCATCATTGATGAATCATCCATTGATAAAGGATCAGAATTTGGTGTAGTATTATTAGTTTGAATCATACCATTACTATTATTAATACCAATTGGACTACTAAAATTAGAATTTAATTGATTCATTGAACTAAAATCACCAAAAGTTGGTGTTGGTGTAGTTGGATTCATATTAACCTGCATTGACGGATCACAATAAAATGAAGTAGCTGGTGAAATAGTTCCCATATTACCACTAATTTCACTATCACTTGGTGGTGTTAACGCAGCAGTGGTGGTGTTGAATTGATGATTATAATCTGGATGAACTGATTCAATAGATTGCATTGATATACTGTGATGATGATGGCTGTTATTATTATTATTATTATTATTCATATCTAACCATTGATGGGTATTATTATTATTATTATTTTCTAATTGTTGATTAAATAATGAATTTTTATTATCATTTAATTCAGCGCTTAATGGAGGTGAAACGACATTTGGGTCTTGTATTCTTTGACTGAATACAGGATGTTGTTGATGATGTTGTTGATGTGGTGAAGAATGAGGTGAAGGATTGTTATCATCTCTCTGTTTGGTGTTACCCAAAGGATGATTATTTGTATTGTTATTTAGCATTGGAAAACTTGAAGAGTTTGATGCAGATGTATTAGTTGAAATACTGCTAGAATTTGAAGGTGTTATTTCCATTTGATAGCTAGAATTTAAACTATTATTATTGCTACTTGTCCAGCTAAATTCAGTCATTAAATCTCCAAAAATAGAAATATCGGTTGAAGAAGGAGGAGGAGTTGGTGACGATGCATTGTTTTTAAATTCATTTTGTTTGTTAACAGTAGCCACATCATCAAATAATGATGTTGAGAGATCACATTCATCAAACATTGTTGGCGTTTAATAATTTGTAATGGGAGTTTTGTTGTGTTGTTGTTGTTATTATTATTAGAACTTAATCTTGAATCTTAATTAATTTTAGATCTTGTTGAGGAAAAAAAAAAAAAAAGATATGATAAGGTTTATAATGTTTGCTGTAATTTTAATAGAAAAAAAAAATTATACAATATTAATAATTAGTATTAAAACAGTTAGTAGTTAGTAGTTATAGTAGTTGTCAATTATTGTCAATTAGGTCAATTAGCAACTATTAAGTGTCCGTGATAGTCTTTTTCTTTTCTCTAATGTTGTAGGCTTTAAAAAAAAAAGAGTTAAATAAATAAATAAAATAAATAAAATCTGTTGTTTTGTTCGATGATGTTGAAAAAAAAAATTATCGATGTTTATTAGTTGGTAGGTGTAAATAAAAAAAATTAAAGTAAACAAAAAAAAAAAAAAAAAAAAAAAAAAAAAAAAAAAAAAAAAAAAAAAAAAAAAAAAAAAAAAAAAATAATATAAAGAATCAATGAACCAGGAGAAAGAAAAAAAAAAATAAAAATAAAAATAAAGAGCGAGACCATCAACCTATATAGTGTTTTAATTAAACTAGATCGATATTTAGTAGTAAACTTTTTAAGGTGGTTGGTTTGATAGTAATAGAAAAAAAAATAAAATAAAGTATGGTATGATCCAAGTTTAAGCGAATTATTAAATAAATTGAGACTTACTATTTACTAAAATAATCAAGTTATTTTACGAGATTTAACCTGGTTTTGAAAAATTATTATGATAGTATAAACTGTTTGAAAATGTTAGATAATGCGGCAGTGACGGGAAATCCATCAAGAGGGTAATAGTAAAATATAAAAAAAACAAATTCTGATGTCCAAAAAGTAAAGTTTTTGAAAGATCTATTTGAAAGCAAATTCAGAAAGAGTGGAGAGATTATTCAAGCATTGGTAGAAGCAAGTAAAAAAAAAAAAAAAAAAAGGTGATGTATAATAGGATAATAAAAGTGTAGATCGATATATATAATCCTGCTGCTAGAAAAGTAATCAAGTACAAAAAAGTAAATCTATTGTGTTGTACAGTAACAGTAACTATTTTTAATTATGAAATTATTATTAACAGGTTGATAGGTGTGCACTGGATTTGGACCATTTTAACTTTTTTGGTTTAGTAAGTGTAAGAGTATCAAAAAAAATAAAATTTACTCTCTGTCTTGTCTTTGCTTCTTTTGTCTTGCTTTCTTCTCTTTTTGTCTCTGATTTTTCTAACCATTTTGTAATAGATAAAAAGCAATTATAGGTAATGTTGACTTTTTTTTTTAAAAAAAATCATAAACTTTGGTAAACCTATTAATTCATCATTTTTTTTTTACTCTATTATAATATTCAGGTCCAAATAATTCAAAATTAGGCAATTGATATTGATCCGAATTATCAGCTTAATATGGGGTATTATTAAACTCACAGTCATTATGGTAATGTTGGAACCAGCCTTAATTTTTTTTTTAACTTCAAAATTCTGGTATAGTGGTAATACAGCTTGAGCTGAAGTTACCAGCTTTAAGTTCTGTTATTGTGTTGTGCGGCGTGGAAAAAACTAATTAATTGATGTGTACAGCGCATCGATCTATTCATGCTGATTAGGTACCGATTAGGCCCGCTTGAATTCTCCGATCTATACCGACACCATTTCTACTGTATTTGATACAACGGATGCACATGTGCACACTGCACAACGCAATCAATATTAGGATTGATCAACTTTTAATACAGTAATCTTACATGATTTAATATTTTTGTAATTATATCTACTACGTTATGATTGCCATCTCGATAGTACAATACACTAAGATAATTAGGGAATAAATTTTTAAGGGTGCAATACTCTTAATACAATTAAGAAATGCTTATCAATCTCACAGATATTTTCATTTTCAATTTAATTAATCCAAGCCTAGAAAATATTATTAGTTCAAACAGTCATCGATCTACAAATAATTAGTTTTATTTATAGTGATTTTTAATCAGAATTACTACCTGGTAGTTAAAATATTAGAATTCCAGAAATATTAATTGCATCTCAACACTATTTAAGATTGAATTATCAGTCTTGGGAGGCAAGAATATCATCTTGCATGTTTAGAATAAATAGCAAAATAAAAAAAGAGATCTTCAATAATTACCTAATTTCACAGAATTTAGATACATAAGCCATAGCTAAATAAGTTGAAGATGCTCACAGTATCTAAACTGCTATAAAATATTCTAAACTTCAGCAATAACCGATTTTAGGAACCGGTTCAAGGAAATTGTTCAACGATAACCTACTGACTACACTGCTGTACTATTATAAATTATGAATAAAACCCATTCATTACTAATTCTAATCAATCCATGTAACTTGTACACCGAAATAGTTTATTAAACCATGGCTGGTTTGCTTAATCACCAAATTCGAAGGTTCTTTTCTCTTGTTTCCATCGTTACCATTGCATTGGTATACTACCAATTACCTTTTCAAGTAGTTTTTAATTTTAGACGAACTCGATACTACTACAGTGGTAAAGCTGATTCTAACGGTTTCTCTACTTTTATCTGTAATCAACGCTTAAATTACTTATAGCTCCAAAAAAAATAAAAAAAGTGAGGTGTAAAAAAATTTGGAATTTTGCGCACGCACTATTAGATTATCCAAAATATCGGAATCGGTGCTATTACCCGTTTTGGGAGATTTTCGAAATAACCGCATGAGGCTCGAGAAATAGTATACCAATTAGTGAACATTGAACATGAAAAAAAAAAAAAGCGAGAAATTGGTCAGTGCTTTTTTTTTTCTCCCCTTCTAGACAGGTTTAGCTGTAACCAATAACTAACACTCTACTAATAAGAATACCTATTATTATAGAATAGTAAATTTTAGAATTTTAGATTTTTTAAAAGAGTTTGCTATAACTAAACATCATTTATGGATCAAGATTAGACCGTTGATACTAGGGGTTAGTATAAATATATACAATTATGTACATTATATTTCTGAACATAGTGAATCTGTTTAGCCATTTATTTTTCATTTTACTTTTTTGAAGTTGATATAGCTTTTTCTAATATGAAGCTAGGCAGTCGCGCCGAATAGATGTCTATAGTATGCATTAATATATTACACATTGTAATGAAAACAAAAAAAGTTGATTTGCATTTAATCATTGATGGCGAAATTGAGCTTATCAATTTTATTTCATTCTAAGATAAAAATTGATAAAAATGAATAACCAATTGAGACCCAGGATTTAGGTGATTTCAATTTAAATCTCGGGAACTCACCTGGTTGAAAACAGGTCTCTAATTAAAACCCTTTAGGTTAAGTTAACTAATTATTGGATCTCGTTTATGTAGTACATGTTAAATCTCCTTCGCAAATCGCAGGACCTTTGTTTCTAATTGAGCGAATAAAAACGTGTAGAGAGGAACTGTTAAAAGATAAGTTTTATAGGTATACCAATTGTTGAGAATTTTTGACTGATATCTGGGGCAGAAAAGAACTGTAAACTAATCTAAAGGATCTTTTTTTTTTTTTTTGCGACCCCAATTGTGAATACAAAACTAATCGCCCTGAATTACTCTATAGTAACTATATAATTAAGAAAAATGCTCTGGTATTATGGTGAGTAAAAATACCACAGTAATTTGAGATGATTTACCGGGTTATCTGATAATAAAAAACTATTTATTCAGGTATATTTGTAAATATAATTCTAAAATTTGAAACTATCAATGGTCTAATTTACTTTTTATAACAAAAACTTATCAAAGATACAATACGGGGTACATTTAAAACTACAGATTATCACTATAAAAAAAAAAGATTCTTTACAGTTTAAACGAAATTGATAGATTTGAAAGGTTTTGAGGGTAAGACGTAAAGATGATGAATTGAAAGACATCTTATCTTGCGCAAGAAAACGAAGCAGCACTATAAACTACAGTAGTTGTTAGTATATTAGCGAATTCAAAAGAGGTTTTAAATCTCATATGTTTTTTATTATTCCAATATAGATTTTAAACATATATATCTTAGGTAGAACGAAGCAATCTTAGTTTTGGTGAAAGTGTGCAGCAGTAGTTGGTTGGCATAAAATAAAAAAAAACCTCTCAAGCTATCAATTGTAATCTGATTTATTGAATTATTAGGATCTATAGAGTTACCTATAAAACCCTTTTTTTTTTAGAAAAATTTAAGACATCGAGGGTTTTTTTCGTTTTTACAAGTACTTGTACACTAGTTGTAAGGTGTGATTTCTTAAATGGCTTTCCCGTATTCTAAAACATTCAATTGAAATCCTTTTTTTACAATTAGCTTATATATCAGGTTTAAACATATAATCTGAAGCTTATACAAGATCAATAAGATATTGTAAGGCTGTAGCAGCATGCTTACTAAAAACACTTCAATTTCGAGAGACCTTTTTGCAGATCTAAGTCTTATTATTTTCAATTGAATAAAAGAAAAGAAATAGAAAATATACATATCATGAATAAAATTAACACATGACATGTGTTTTATGTTAATCTCTTCTAATTTATAGATGTGATAATTTATTCTATTATTTTGTTTTTTTCTTAACCTCAGGTAGTAATCTAGAAGAATTCTGTCGTGATATTATTTTGATGTGAACCTGGTTACTTGAAGCTTTTTAGACTTAACAATTTAACTGGGGTGTATTAATGATTTAAATAGTTTATCACATAAAACCGGATTAACTAGTATCTAGAAGTGTTTTATGTGGTATTTTGGATCTATAATATTTACATGTAACAATCCTAATTGTAACCTATTTCAAAATCTATAATCAAATACCGTACAAGAAAATATTGCAGCTTTTCTGAAGTTTTATATAATGTATATTTATAACAGAACTTTAAAAAATTAAAAAATAATAAATTTAAAATAATGAATTTAATATCATACGATGGTTGCATTTCATTTCAAATCAATTCAATTCACATATTTTTTCAAACATTTATCAATATTTTCTCGTATTAACAGCTGATACATACTTATAATAGGAGAAAAAAGAGAGGGAAGGAGGCTAGGTAGAAACTTTAAGGTGTGTTAAGTATTTTGTTTTATCTTTTTATTTAACCCCACTTCCTGCTTTCCATCTCATTATAAAAATATGTGAGGCACGCATAATTAATTAATTGCACCTAAAGGATACAGTATATTATTCATTGATATTATTTCCTCGATCGATTGGCTTGATGTGCATAACGAATTCCATCACCCACATGTACATTGCATGCATATTAGCAAAATAAAGAGGAAAGATATAGCGCTTATCGCATATACAAGAGTCCAAAAGCGTTAGATGTAAAGTATCCTGAATTAATTATAATGGATTTAGCTTAGTAAGTAGCAATTGTTAACAGTACTTATAATTACCGAAGGAGGTTTTTCTTTGCTGGCACAAATGAGCCTCAATGTATACATTCTAATCAACTTGTGAATTAGTTAAACTAAAAACCATAATTAACAATACTATATATCAAAGTTGTAAATTTTTATCAACCTATCTTAATTTTTTCAATTAGAAAAGAAAACAAATAAATAAGATCAATCTATAAATTTAAAAGTACATGCAATGCATGTCTGTTTACTATATAGTATTTTAAACGTATTTGTATTGGGTGTAATTCTTTGCAAGGATATATGCTACATTGCTATATACCATTAATATATAATAACAGTAAAAGCTGTAACTTTCTTGGAATATTCTATTATAATAGCTTCTTTTCATTTTTGTATCTTTTTTGGTATTATGTTGACCAACTCATATTCATTACTTCATATCGTATTCCTACTTGGTATGATATATGGTTGCAAAAAATCTTTCTGATAAGTGTATACCATATATCTGATAAATTGTATAGTAAAGTTAACAAAAATGTCTTAATTCTCATTTCATAATGAGTAATAACACTTGAATCATAAAACCTACCTATAGAGGTGTACGGGCCATCCTATAAACCCCAGTTTATTATTTTGTGTAAAGCTTATGTAAACAACCTGGTAGCTACTAAAAGGTTTGAAGTGCTGTATAACTAAATGATATACCATACACATGACTAGCCACTACAATCATGATGATTACATTTAAATAATTATAATCAGAATAGAGAACTCAGAAGTAATAATATATAATTAGCAGCTGGATTATGTAATTCGTTTTTTCTTAGATATTCGCAAAGGAGGTTCTATTTACAATTCGGGCTAAAAAGTATTAGATAGTAATAATTCTTAAAAACAGCCACAATATTTTTATTGCTGCATATTTTTGTAAGCAGAGTTTACTAGCCACAAGGTTTGTTTATATCATCATTTCGAATCTAGATCTAGACAAACAATTAATCCTTTTATTATAAATTGGGAGATATGTTAATTATCAATTAACAAGTTGGCCAATTATTCTTACTAGCTTCAATCAATTAAATCATAGACAATGAATTTAACGATTTGAGTCGTAACGAATGAATTTACCAGTAAGATCACGAAGAAGAAATTAAGGCATCTACCAAAAAGTATCTGTGATAAATTGTCAAAAAATTACTATATATCAAATCAATT
This sequence comes from Blastobotrys capitulatus, assembly GCA_030564325.1. Classification (NCBI taxonomy): domain Eukaryota; kingdom Fungi; phylum Ascomycota; class Dipodascomycetes; order Dipodascales; family Trichomonascaceae; genus Blastobotrys; species Blastobotrys capitulatus. The sequence continues at coordinate 57,298 of JAJLUL010000023.1, forward strand.
TGATTTTAAAAATTTATAGTTGCTATTTTGTAAACCAATTGAAGTAAATTTTAATAAAACTACCCATGTGGGTGATACATACTCTTCAATTGATCTCAAAAATCAATTATCAAATATAATCTATATATTAAAATGGCCCCGATCTTACTCATTACCCCATAATATTTCATTATTACGTTTTATCTTAAGAATATTGAGCAAACAAGTTATTTTTATTTAAGTCGATATAATACAGTGTTTCAATCGATCACCAAAAAACTGTGCCCTATTTTATTCTCTCCACATTATATTATAATTATATCAAATAGGCTCGGCCTGTTCACTACAAATTGGAATACCATCTTCGTATATTATAACTGTCTAATTGTCTCGAAATACGTTCTCTATAAAGTCAAAATTGGGCATCCAAGCGAAAACCTTAGACAATTATGTTTTGAATTGAAAGAGGAGGTAAAGTCTTGTCAATTATTGTTTACCTCGACCTAGAGTTATTATTTTTACCTTGAAATATAGACTTGAATTTATCGTTAAGAGCGAATTCAGAAAAAAAAAGATCTCAATTAAAGAACTAAATAGATCATTAAAACCCAAATTTTAACATGGTTTAATTTAAATAAAATCATGATGATAAATGATGATGAAAGTTAAACAAAGACTTCAATATCTCGAATAAATAATATCTTGTGAAATTTTTCAGATGAAAAATTTTTCAATCCAATTGAATGGATAAAACTGTATTTACTCAAATCGAAAGTAGTAAACAAAGACTTCAAGACCTCTTTTCAAGATTACTGCCAAATAAATAATAATAATTACTCAGATCTAAATACAAAAATTTCAAATCTCGTTTCTCTAAGCTAACCCCGAAAATGCCGTCATGTTGACACCAAGCTGTAGTTAAACCTTTTACGCAGCGCGCTCAATATTTCAAGCGAAAAGTAATTTTTAGGAGAAAGTGAGGCTCAAGCTTCAGTACCACTTCTATGGAAACCATCTGCGCGGCTTAACTGGAAAATTACCGCTTAAGTATTTCTATAACTGGTATAGTGTGCTGGCTGGCTGGTTTACGGTGTTACTTGATTGGTCAATAATTCCATTACCTTGGAAACTTTTTAAAGGGCTCAAAAAAAAAATAGGATACCGATAAAGGAGGGACATAAAAATGGTTTTACTTTTCTTGGACCCCACTTTATGTCTTTCCTTTGTATGATCTTTTTTTGCAACCAGAATCGATCACATCTATACTGTATCCTATCCTATAGACACTGTAAACTTGAAAGCTTAAAACTTAAAAAATATTTTTTTTAAGCGAGTCTTCTACAGTGTCTGCAGTATGCATTAAAACACATGTATTAACATGCAGATCGTAATACGAGGAAAGAACTAATAGAAAAAAATTGTAAAGGTTGTAAAAAATCCTAATTAGGAAAAGTAATTGATTTTTTTATTTTTTTTTCACTAAATAGTTATTGGTAATCTAGAAATTATTAACTTATCAGCCTAATGCACTTTTTTTTATATCTGTAGTTGTCGCTGATAATTACATGATTTTGGTTGTATAACTATAATAATTATAATATCATATTATAGAAGCTTAGATAATTATAATCATGTAATGCTTTACTATAGTATACCAAAGTTTTTTAATTCTTATCATAGTATTGAAATAAATTATATATAATATATAGTATTAAACGATATACTTATGGTATTACCATTGAATGATAGGTAATTGACCAAATTGGTATCATATTTACCAATTCATTTTTTGGATTTTAAAGGTACTTGTATGAACCTTAAATTATAATATATCAAAAGTTGAGATTGCAGCCATGGGTAGTATTTATGCATCGAATTAGATAACAATTAATCAATTGGCGATTCAATATTCTTTAAGTAAGTGTTTCCGAGTTTTCCTATAGGCAGGGTATACATATTATATACTTAAGACAAGTATATAGTTGTGTTTTCAAGAATCGATAGGCTAGGATTGATAGGTTCTTCTGTTAATCCATCCTATTATAAATAAGATAAAACAATAACTTTAAGGTCAATTATATGTGCAAGAATATAGATAAGTCGTATTATCAGGATTTAAACAGACCCTATAGTCAGTATAAGAGATATAATTAGATCTTAATTGTATCATAATTGCAATTAATATCAATTGGACCCAATGAACGTATGTTTATTACTTATGAATTAATTCTGATGTATATTATACATACAGTATGTTACAGTCAATTGGAAATCCAGAACTATAGTCTAAATATTAATACTTAGGTAGTAAGCAGAAATTGATCTATAGGTTGATATCCTACAATGTGAATTATAGATAATTTACAAATATTTCTGCTAGAGGTATGCAATTTAGATATACAGTATATATACCGGGTAATTTAAATTATAAGCTTCGCTATCTGATTCATAACAGTAGTAGTTTCATACTGATAGTTTCATTCCTGTTGATTACTTGATATCTATAGCGCATACTGCATGTAAAATTGTTGTATTAAAGTCTTATATATAAAGCTGTTAGTGGATTAGTCATATTCAAACACTAGTAAAACTAATAACCTGTATTTATAGTTTATCTACAGCTTCTAGATCATGGGATTTGATTCACAGGCCTATACAAGCATATTCAACTGAGTAGATTACATTCCCCCTCCCACCACAACTTCCTGAAACATTTAAAGTGATAACCTTTTACTAAAGGAACTCCGAGTCTGTTCTCAAAGATCTAGATTCCTTGGACTACTTGCAGATATATCAAACTTGATAATTTTAATTTAACCAGGCCTAGGGTGTACATAATATTAAGGTACAATATATATAAGTTAAATAATTTCGATCTTCATTAGTTAAATTATATTGAATGTAACCAAATGTTCAAAATTGTATTTCATTTTGTACCTGCAGTACAATGAAAGAAGGATATATTTAATCAAACATTAGCCAAGTTTTTGATACTTCGAAATTAGTAATCTAGTCAAGTGATCTTATTGTATAATATATTATAAAAATGTAGAGCATTAGTAGGATCTATAGATTTCAAACCTATTGTAAAATGTATTAAGGAATAAACAATAATCTTTATTATAAATTTTTATAGATTAGTTTAGTATCTATATTAGGTAAGTTTTATATACAATTTTTCCGATATTTATGCATGTAATACATCCAAGTTTAATACTATTTAAAAAAGAACAGCCTTTCGTTAAGTATAAGTAGGTAACTCCACGATGCCATACTGATAGGATGATTGTATGGTTAAAAATACAATATACCACAGTAACTAGTACATAGATATTCTTTAAATTAAAATTAAAATTAAATTAATTAACTACTCATCTACCAACAATTTGAAGCATATCCTATCATATCAAGGATCAATGTCGATTATTAAAAAATAAAAATTAGCTAGCAGTAATTAATTTAACCATTGTATTTTATTAGCATTCATAATAGCAAACGATATAATTTAAAGATCATCACAGACATATGCAGATGATACAATAGTTTGAAGGATTCTATTGATTAAAATCCGGTTATATATATAATAGGTATATGTAATTCTTGAAAGGACTTCGATCAGATGCATCCAAAATATATAATTCCATCCCAAAGTTTAGCTTAGACCCTGCACCAACTGGTGATATAAATTTTAAAAGCCTCATTAGAATATTTACCCCGCAAATTTAAAGCAGATTTAGATCGTGATCACTGAAGATCCGACATTTTTTAAAAAAAAAACAAACAAACAATAATCCCCATCATTTCTTTTGATTTTTAACAGCACTCATTAACTTACAATATAAACAACTTGAAATAAAAAAAAAAAATAAATATTTAAAATAAATTATAATATATACCTATAAATGGCGTTTTGAAACAAATCTCCGTAAATAAATAAGAAATTAAGAGGCTTTCTCTCTTTTTTAATGATAACAAAATTTATTGTTTATTTTCATCATTTAATAATTTTGAAATTGGTGGCAATTTTGATGGACTTGTTTGAGGTTGATTTGTAATTGGTTTCATTTTTTCAGGTGATGTAGCTGGTGGTGGTGGTAGATTTGATGGAGTTGGTGAGGTGATTGTTGTGTTAGTTGGTTGAGTTAAATGAGATAATGGTGGTGAACTTTGAATTGGTTGATTTGATGGTGATGAAGTGAAAGGAGGTTGTGATGGTGGTGGATATTGCATTTGTTGAGATGGGTAAACTTGATGTTGTTGAGGTGCATGTGGTGAATGCGATTGTGGTGGAGGTGGAGGAGGATAACTAGATTGTGGAGGATAAGTTGAAGATTGTGAGTGTACTTGAGGATATGGATTAACTGAAGTTGTTGATTGAGGGGGTGGATAATTACCAGGTTGTTGTTGAAAAGCTGGAGCTTGATATTGAGTTGAAGATGATGAATTGCTTATTGGAGCCATTGGTTGATTAGTTGGTTGTTGCTGTTGTTGTTGATAACCTGTTGGCTGTTGTAAAGGTGCTTGATGATTTTGAGGAGGTGATGATTGAGTATTATTATTACTATTATAAGGACTTCCAACAAATCTACTAACTGGTAAAGAAGGTTTATTAACACCAGCATTTTGATTTGATAAATGTTGATTTTTAATTGGAGCTAAATGATGAGGATTTGGTAAAGTAGAGTTAGAATTTGAAGGAGGTGCCAATTCATTATGTTGTTGTAAAAATGGTGGTGGATTATTTGTTTGATGTTGAATTGGATATCCAGCTGGTGTTGGTAAATGATTATTATTATAAGAATTATTTTTTGAAATATTTTGATATTTAATTTCTTGATTCGCTAGTTTTTCTAATCGTTTTCTTTCTTCACGTTCTCTTTTTCTAGCTTCTTTTCTTTCTTTTTTAATTCGTTCTTTTTCTTCTTGTCGTAATCGTTCTTGTTCCATTCTTTCAGCTAATTCACGTTCTTTTTGTTCTTTTCTAATTCGTTCATCTTCTAATCGTTGTTTTTCTTCAATACACATATCACAAACAAAGTTTTCATAAATAGAATCATCTTGATATTCATCATTTTTATTTTCATCAATTTCATCCTTCTTTTCTTCTTTATGTTCTTCACCATTTTCTTTATTTTCTTCTTTCATTTCAACATCTTGATCTTTATCATCTTCATCCTTAGTAATTTGATCTTTATTATCTCCATCCTTAATATCTTCAACTTTTGTATCTTCACCTTTATTATTCTCTTCATCTTTTTTATCTTCAATATTATTCTCTTCATTTCCTTTATTCAAATTTAATCCCAATTTTTCATCCATACAACTTTTATGTAACCAAGTTTTACATTCAATACATTGAATAATTGGTTCATTCATTTCTTGATAATTTTCACAATAAACAAAACATGAACAATCAAATACCCAAGGTTCTTCTTCAGTTTTTGTTGCATTTCTTGTATTTCTTCTTCTAGTACCAGCCAATTTAGCTTGTTTTGCTTGTTTCTCTTGTTGATATTTAATTCGATCTTGAAATCGTAATTTTCTAGCTTGTTCTTTTTTCTTTAATTCACGTTTTGATAATAATGCCAAATCCATTTTTTCTTGTTGACGTTCTTTTTCAAGTTGTTCTTGAAGTTCAATTTCTTCTTGTTGACGTTTTGATTCTAATCTTGATGATCGTTTTCTATGATAAACCAATTCTTGTTTAACTCTATTTTTTTTACGATTTTGTGAATCTTTTATTCGATCTTCTAAATAATATTGTTTTATATCTGGTAAATAACTTGATAAATTTTCTAATAATTCTAATGAACCATCATCTTCTTGATCTCGTTTTCTTTTTTTTGTCTTTTGTTGTAAATTTTCAACAAAATTTTCAAATTCTTGATAATTTGAACAAACCAATTCCCAATCTGGAATATATTCTCTTGCTAATGCTTCTCTTAATGGAACTTCTTCTAATTCACTTTCTGGTGTTGTTACAACTCTTGTTGAACTTCTTTTTCTCTTTTTTTTATTACCACGATTCTTTAAATTTTCTTTTTGATCTGATAAATCTGGTGGGAAATCTGTTTTTTTATATAATCTATTATCATCAAATAACCAATAACTAATAAAATCACCTTCAAATCCAATTGGTAAAATTCTATAATCTTCATGTTGAAAATCTTGATTCTCAACATATTTTTCAAATTTATCAACAAAATTATCTGCAACACTAATCCATCGACATAATTGTGCCAAAACACGTACTTTTTCACTTAAACTTAATTCATCATAATTACAAGTAAAAGTACCATCTTCATTTTCAATTAAAGGATTTTCAATATCACAGCCTCTCCCAATTGCATATTTATTTTTATAAATTTTTGCAACATCTAAATTAAAATCATTAACTCTTTGTTTTGAATCTAATAATAATTTAACTAAACCAGTTTGAATTTTTGGTAATAAATTTGGATCTTGAATTCCAACTAATTCTTCTTCTAAAATATCAATTGATAAATTTTCACCAGCATTAATTTGTAAAAATGGATAAAAAAATTGTAAAAATTGAAATAAATAAACAAATTCCCATAATTGACGAGTTTCTGATAATTTTTCTTCATATTCTGGTTGATCTATGACTGCTTTATTGTTATTAACATCTGGCTGGGTTGTTGGGGTTGCAGTACGTGTTGATCTTCTAGTATTATTTATTGGTTGTTCAATTTGTTGTTGTTGCTGAAGTTTTTCTTTCTCTTCTTGTTTCTTTTGTAATCTGGAACTTCTTAAACGACCAGACATTTTGTTAAATATTGATTATCTTGATGAATAGTCTATGAAGTATAAAAAAAGGAAGAAGAATATGAATTTTTTTTTTTGTGGTGGAAAAAATTATTATTATGTACTATTGTGGGTGGCTGGGATTCATTTTAAGCTTGGATAATGTGGGAGGTTTTTTATTGTTAGTACTGTTAATAATGCGAGCGCTGAACAGAAAAAAAAAAATTAAAAATCGCGTTGAGGAAAAAAAATTAATAAAATTTCTACATTACAATTAAAGAAAAAAAATCGCGTACGAAATTTTTATTTTCAACTCCACAAAATAAAAAAATCAACAAAAAATTTTTAATACACAATCAATCATAATTAGTCTAAGTAGTAAAAAAAAAAATCAACTTTTTATTAAATTCATTAAACACATTATTAATATATATATATATAGATTTAGAAAAGAAAAAAAAAAACTTTTTTTTATTTTAGTTTATTAATTTATTCTTTATTTGATGGAGGAGCAGCTGCTGGTCTGTAACCTTTCATATGACCACCTCGTCCACCTCTACCACCAAATCCACCTCTACCTCTATAAGAATGATGATCAGATCCTCTCCAACCTCCTACTCTTTTCTTTGGAGGAGTTGAAGTATATTTTTGAACATTAACTAATACTTTAACATCAGCTCTAGACATTGCTTCTTGTGCTTGTTCATGAGTTTCAAAATATGCTAATGCAAATTTTCTATTACTACCTTGAGCACCACCTTGACTTTGTTTAAAAATAACTTCTTTAATTAAAGGTCGATCTTTTTCATCAAATGCATTTTTTAATTCTTCTTCAGTTAAATTACCATTAGCAATCCATAATCCAGGTTTATCATCTACATTAGTTGTAGTTGAATTATTACTAGTGGTAGTAGTAGAAGTTGTAGAATTGTTATTGGTATTATTAGTATTATTAGAAGAATTGGTATTTTTTGATTTAGTTGTTGTTGTACTAGATTCTTTTTCTTTTAATTCTGGTTTTTCAGTTCTAAATTTAAAATCAAATCCAGTACTATAACTTTCCCAACCAAATTTATCATCAACAACATTTAAAATAGTTACACCAGAACTTGCATCACATAAATTAAAATTCCACATTGATTTATAAGCAGCTAACAAATATTCATTAGTTTCTTTCTTTGAATCAACAGAATGTGATGGCATTGCTTCAAAAACATCTAAACATAATTTTAATAAACCTTTTAAAATTGGTTGATTTTCAATTAATGGATTAATTTGATCTTCAACAGTTTTCCAAACATCCATAAATGCAGCTTTTGCACTAGCTAATTTTCCTCTAAAAGAATCAAAAGTTGGTGCAGTTGTATATTCATTAAAACTTGAAGTATAAATAAAATGTAATCCTGATGAAATAGTAAAATCAGCTCTTAAACTTAATGCTAATTGAGCTAATAAACCTTCTCTACTTGGACATGGATGTGTTAAAAAGATTCGAACTTCATTTTCATTAAAACATTCATGAACAGTTTTAATTAATTGACCAACTTGTAAAGCTGTAGTCCACATTAAACCATATGTACCAGCAATATTACCACTACCATCACCATTATCAAAAAATCGATGCAATAATAAATTACCACCTAAACCCATTAATCTAATTTTTAAATCAGTTTTTGTATTTAATAAAAATGTACTATGTTCATCAATAATATGCAAATTTGGAATAGAATACGCGTTTGATTTAAATTTTTCAATAACTGCCAAATCTTCAGACGCGCCATAAATAGTATAAACTGGAACATTAAATTTCAATTCACCATTTAAAAATTTGGTTAATTCACTTAATTGAGAAGGATTTAATTGTTTTAAATCACTATTTTCATTAAATTGATCTTGATTTATTAGTGGTGAAAATGCGGCAATATGTCGTAATGTTTTGGCATTAATTTTAGATACACTTTCATTATCAAAGAAACCAAAATTACCTGTATGTAATACAATTTGTGCGTTATGTTTAGATGCTAATTCATTGATTAATGATAATTTACCTCTAATTTCGGCAATGCATAGAATTCTTACACCTTGAACTGTTGTGATCTATATTTGTTGTTGTTGTTAGTAATTTTTTCTTGATACTTTTTTTCTTTTGGAAATTATTTGGTAATACTTACATTTTGAAAAGACATTTTTTTTGTATTATTAATATAAAATGATATGATATGGTGGGTGTCTGTTGTGGTGTCTTTAATATGTATGTCTAGATGTGGTTAGTTGATGAAGTGAATAAAAAAAAAAATCTAGTTGTAGAAATTAATTTTTTGGATTGAAAAAAAAAAAATATCTGTGTGGACAACAAAAAACAACACACAATTTTTTTATAGAAAAATTTGGGAAAAAAAAAAAAAAAAAAATTTGGCTGTTTTATAACAATTAATAGAGTTTAGATAATTACAAGCGGCAGCGCACCGACCGACCTTCCGTTGGACGAAGAGATTCTTTTTTTTTACGTGGACGATTTATTTACTGCCTTAGAATTTTTAACAATGATTTGAGGATCACTTTTCTGTGAATGGATAAAGTGTTTTGATATCGATTATTGGGTATTGAAGAAATTTTCCTCTCGATCGATCAAGGAGAAAAACTTTGAGGATTTTGAGGGCTAACTATAAACAGACCCCCAATTTATAATTTATTAATGAATTTCTAAGTTAAAGGAAATGCAAAATGCAATTGATGAATTCTCGAGATCTATTACTTTAAAAGTTATTCTATACTTTGTATACCGTTTATGTTTACAATTAATATACGTTGGAGCAATTCTCCTGAATTCATTGTGATCATATATTAAAATGCAAATATTTGGAAGTCTGGAGCTCTTATTAGACTTGATTTCATTGACGTGTTTATTAGGTCACAGAAGATACGTGTACAATGGAGGTAAATACTTTAAATTTTTAAATCCGATATGCATAATTTAAAATAAGATCAGTATCAGATCTGGATACATCAATATCTTCTTCAACGCGTTTCACAAATTATTTGAGGATATATATGGTGTGATTGTTTTAATATTACCGCAGTCGGATTGTGCTTGTAGTGGCTCAAGTCAATTGAGAGCAATTGGTTGATTAATTTTGTTCAAATTTGATTTGTGGTATCCGAATAGTACATGGTAGAACATGATAGATCTGCGAAAATTGGCATATGATTTTTATATGACACCTCACAACTACTGTGCAATATTTTACGTAAAATTGTACGCGTTTTAGGCATATTAGTTAAGTTTTTGTGGCTTTTGCATTTCACCACCAGGATGAGGATGGTATCATAACCAATCGATATATATCAGATACACCCCTTATAACCCTAATTAAGTATTTAAATGTGTTTAAGGTTAATTAATACTGTATTTTAACTGTTTAAACTCAGCCAGACAGTGTTGATTTGAATTCAAAGCGAAATTGATTAATAGCAATTGTATGCGCATGCATGTATGATGACGATTTGCCCCCAATCTTCATTTTATTAATCTTCTTCTATACATAATGATATCCATTAATCATATATAAATGACTCTAATAAATATTGGTACAGTAGGAAACTACTTAGTAACTAGAGCTCAAAAACTGAGTTTGCTGTTCATGATTGATGAGCTAGCATTCATATTTATATCTTGGTTTAACATATGATTTTTTGTGCCAAATTGATCTGTGATACCATGATCACTGGCATATTATTTTAAAGCTAAACTTTTTAGTCAAGCTTAAAAGTTTCACCTCCGATGTGTCCGATTTAGCAGTAACGCGTAGCTGGATGTCACAGATTTAAATATTTTAAGCGTACCTTAAAATTTAAGGGCCAGCGCTTTAAAGACTTTTAAAGCCGTGTACACGGCTGAATTTATTTGTGAGTTGAAAAAATACGAAAATCCTTCAACCATCTCAAACAATACCAACTGAAATGATTGACGATGAGCTCAAGAATTTTTCTAGCACAGTTAACACTAGAGTTTTGGTAAACAATACAATAGTTTAAATATTTTTTCCTTTTCGCATTTCTGAAATTTAAGGGCCAGACACATATGGGTTAGTACACGTACCAGTTCAGTACACTATGATTGGAGGTGTATATACAGCTGTACGTATATACACTATTATATTCATTATACACTTTATATCTTAATAAGTTTAAGTAAAAGTTTTTAAGTTATAAAGAAGATTTATAGCTTGACTGCAGCTGTCAATATATATTTTATATATTAGACTTAATGACTATTTATTTTGCTATTATTTAATCAAAACGAGTATTTTAGACTTTTAGATCTCGAAGCTCGAGCGAGTGTTTATCAATTCGTTACCTATAGCGTTAAATTAGATTGAGGAGTAACAATTTCATATTTATTCAGGCCTTTATATATATTATAATGTTGCAATATATGTATGTATATCTAAAGCTCGACCTTATCGATATCGATCTCCCCCACAAACAATATATATATTAATAGAAGTTTATGTATCTGATATAGCTATAGGTGTAATTTATAGTCATTGCAATCAAGAAATATACATGTATACCTATAGGCTGCGGATAAAATACTATTATCATTAAATTAAATAGTCAACCATTATTTAACTACATATTTAATTAAATTGAAGACTTTTTTATTTTTGGAACTCTTGAATTAGAATTAGAACTGAGGTCGATGAGTTCAGAGGCATATTTGAAACACTAAAGCAGATACATGCATGCATGTTAAAAACATTTTCCTCTTAAATTTTTTAGCCGAACATTGATTTAACATACCTGCAGTACCTACCAATGATAGTAAACACATTCTTCAGTGTCATTATTTTAAACTCTAACCTTGTTACAATACATAATTAATATTTGCAGATTTCAGTGATTCTCGCGATCGAATGTTGTAAGATTTTTCATATTTTAGGTATCTGCTATAGTTATATTAAACAGGCTACTAATATATTTGTAAAGTGTTTTATAATGTTAATACAAGCGAAATTATAAAACTTATATTCATATAGACTATATATACTAATTGTAATAATTTTGTTAGTATAGCTTATATATATTCTATAATAATAGTTAATAATCAATCAAGGATACTGCTAGTGGTGCTAAACGTTGCAGCAACGTCAATTTAACTTATTTAAAGTTTAACTAGTATTTAAGGTCTTAATTAAAGCAATTGACCATTAAAGTTTAGAACCTAACGGTATAAAAACCAAAAAAAAAAACTTAAATTAAGGTAGACTGCACTCAGAGATCGTACGTTCTACGTGCATTGGTATTTAAATCAGCAGCCGTGAATATCAGATATGGTACATTGAATTAATTAATATATATATATACTATATATAGCTGCATATGTGGTACTGAAGATTATATCATAGTATATGTATTCAACTATCAATTTAAAGCACTGGATTCTTAAGTAAATCTAAAAGTATTCAATTTTTTAATTGGCATATATATAGTATATATAAAAGCACTATAATTATAATATTAATACTTGGTTGGTCGATTTATAAGCACTTTATAGTGTAAACCTAGATTAATATCGATCAGTTTTAGAGGTATGATTAAACAACAAACATGTACACATAGCATATATATATGTATTTTGACAGTGGCGTAGAGGTCCTTCCATTACAGTATACAGTTCAATCACAATCAAGTAGAGTAGTATTTACAGCTGGCGTACTGACGTCGACGTCTTCTATATGCGTATACCTCTTGTGCATGTTCTTACTCAGTTAACAATTGATTAACTGGAAACTTAAGGCGCTTAAAAAATATATTTTATCCAGAATATCTACAGTATAGAATCGTTCAATTTTACCTGAGACGTTTGTACTATAGTATACAGATTAATGAATAATCCGGGTACAAAGTATTTTTAACCCGAGAGATATTTTTAATACAATTTCAATAGATCTATTTTTATTTTAAACTTTATTAAAAACTCACTTTTAATCTTAAAAAAAAAAAAAAAATCTCCCCACCTACGTACATTCTTTAAAATGAAATCTCTTATATTAAAGAATATCTCAAGGGCTCAAGGATCCTGCTGTCGCTAGCTCTACGTACTCTATTATAATTAGCTAGCTTAGTCATATCGTAGATCCAACGCAAATTTATGTAGAAAAATCTTAGAGTATCATTCTATCAAATTTAAATTAATTATAATAATGAATATTGAGGAATGTATATTTTAGTAATATATAATTTTAGAATTAATGTAATATGATAGTTCGAATTAATATAGAACTTTTTTCTTACAAAAAAAAACTCTTTTCTCAATCATTCCAATCTCAAACCGCTCAAGCCTTGTCTTTTTCTCATATTTTCTTATCTCTCTAAAACATCTAAATTTCCAAAATCGACTTTTCAGAATCATATTTTTTATTATTATAAAAAAATCAATCAACACTGGTTAATAAGGGAAAATGTGCTCACAATGCGACTCATCCTTTGAAGCTTATAAACAAAAATTAATGCCTAATACTACCAATAAACAATCTAGTAGTCTTTCAGTTGATAGTAGCAGGCTTGAAGAAAATAATAACGAAAGTTTTGATTTTTCAGATAATTTTACTAAAATTAAAACAAGAGATCCTTTTATGACAAATACAACTAATTATACTTTTAATAAAGACAACATGATTGAACCTTTACCATCTCCAACTATTCAACCTAATAATAATAACCAACATACTCGACAATTAAGTTTAAATGATCAATTATTAAATACTCCTCGGTCAATTAATAAAACAGAACCAATAACTCCACCAAATAATACTTTTAATCAAAATCAAGTAACAACTCCAGATACAGGTGAAACGATCTATATGGATGCATTAGTAGATTCAAACACTTCAGCTCCATCATCAATAAAGATCGATAAAACCCTAGACCCAGACATTAAGATGACTAATAATATCAAATTTTCTACACCAAATAGTTACAATACATCAACATCATCAACCCCATTCCATACACCATTAGCATATACACAAGATTATTCACCAAGTAATTCACCAAATTATCATCATGATAACAATAATAAAATGATCGATTTGGGTCCGTTGCTGCCGCACACCGACAACCATAATAATAAAAAAAACAACAACAAAAATAACAAACAAAGCTTTTTTTTAATAAAAAAAAATTCTCCCAATAATAATAAAGGCAGCACAAGCGCGCAGCAGCAGAATCTTAAACAGCATAATTTTGATAATAATAATAAAAATAATAATATTAAAAGTATTAATTACTTTGATTATTTTCAACAACAAGAAACACAAAAGAATAATCTTTCTTCATCACCACATTATATTACTAACGACAACAACAACAAAAACAACAACTCAACTAACAACAGTAGTGTTAACGCATCAGCGGTTGATAATCAATTTTTTACTGATAATCAACAAAACCACATCGACCATTTGAATAAAATTATTAATAATTGTAAAAAGCTGGATAATAATAGTAATAATAATAATAATCAAGATAATTTTATGGATAGTAGTGAAGAAAAAACAATACAAAAACCAACAAATACTAATATCAATAATATGTCTGTGGTTGAATCAGATTCTCAACAATTTCATAGTCCTAATAATCATAAAGACGACGTGTTTGAAGAGCAGAGTAATTTAAAAATTGATACATCTGAACCAAGAACTACTAATAATGGACTGGGGTCACCAATGAGAGAACCTTCTACACCAACAAGAACTAATTCAACAAGTAGTAGGTATAATAACCATAAAAGATCATCACATAATAGTAGTAAAAGAGATTCATCACCAACTTTAACAGCAATTGAACCATCACCGCCTAATATGAATATGAAAAAACAATATACTAATACCAATACCAATACTAATACTAATACTAACAACAACAACACTAATAATAATAATAATCATACTAGCAGTAGCAGTAGGCATCCACAGAAAAGAAGATCAATTGGTGATTGGGATTTTATTAAAACTATTGGAGCAGGATCAATGGGTCAAGTTAAATTAGCTAAAAATCGAAATAATGGAAAATTATGTGCAGTTAAAGTTGTACCTCGAGCTCATGTAACTGAAAGTAGAGATAGAAGTGATAAAAAAAAAAAAGGAGAATCTGCCGAATCTAAAGATACTAGAACTATTAGAGAAGCTAATATTGGTAAAATGATCCATCATCCATGTATTTGTCAATTAATAGAAGTACATCCAATGACAAATCATTTTTATATGTTATTTGAATATGTATCTGGAGGTCAAATGTTGGATTATATTATCAGTCATGGTAGCTTAAAAGAAAAACAAGCAAGAAAATTTGCAAGAAGTATTGCTAGTGCATTAGATTATTTACATCGAAATTCTATTGTACATCGAGATTTAAAAATTGAAAATATTTTAATATCCAGTTCTGGAGATATTAAAATTATTGATTTTGGATTATCAAATGTTTATTCACCAAATTCATTATTAAAAACTTTTTGTGGTTCATTATATTTTGCAGCACCTGAATTATTAAATGCTTATCCTTATATTGGACCAGAAATTGATGTTTGGAGTTTTGGAATTGTATTATATGTTTTAGTTTGTGGTAAAGTACCATTTGATGATAAAGAAATGCCAGAATTACATGCAAAAATTAAAAGAGGTAGAGTAGATTATCCAAATTGGTTATCATCTGATTGTAAAGATTTATTAAGTAGAATGTTGGTGGTTAATTCTTCAGAAAGAGCTACTTTACAAGAAGTTATTTATCATCCATGGATGTCAAAAGGATATGATAAACCAGTTGAAAATTATGTACCACAAAGAAGACCATTACAATTACCATTAGATCCTGAAATTACTAAAGAAATGGCAGGATTTGATTTTGGTAGTCAACAAGATGTTGAAAGAAATTTAACTTCAATTTTAGAATCACCAGATTATCAACAAGCATGTGTCAATTGGTATAAATTAAATGATTATGAAAAAGATGATAAAAAATCTAGACCATTTTCATTTGATTTTTATAAAAGAAGATTATCTTTTGGTAATAATAATGATTCAAATAATTTATTATCAGATCCAACAAATGCATTTCATCCTTTAGTATCATTATATTATTTGGTTATGGAAAAACATGAAAGAGAACGATTAGATAAAATTCAAATTCCAAAACCAGATCCAACTTATACTGGTACTACTGTTGATGCTTCTAATTTAAATGTACCAAATGTATCATCAAAGACAACAACCACAACAACAACAAGAGCAAGATCAAAGACCCAAGGTGCAACACCAGATTTTGTACCACCAGGTCCACCACCACCACCTCCTGCACCTGCTCCTCCTACACCACCACAATATCAACAAACAATTCCTCCTCCACCAGCACCAAAATCTTATCATCAATCACATGCTAGTGAACCATCAAATAAACCAAATTTGGCATCTAATTTATTAAGAAGATTAAGTACCAAAAGAAAACCAACTGAAGTTCCTAATGTTCCACAAATTAGTTATGCACAACCACAACAACAACAACCAATTCCTAGTCAACCACAACAAGTACAAGTTGCAAGATCATCTTCAATGTCAGATGGTAGTTATACACAAAGAAGAAGACCAGTTGGATCAAAACCTCGACCACCACAATTACCAACTGATTATAGATATCCACCAGTTAATAGTAATACTAATTCACCAACAAGAGGTAAATTTGAAAGTCCAAGATCACCAACAAAAACAAGAATTCCAGCAGAAGGAAGAATATTATCAGAACAAGTTGCAGCAGCTAATAATAATACTAATACTAGTCAAGTTAAAAGAGTTCCATCAATTAGTGAAAAACCTACTAGTGGTGCATTACCACCACCATCAAGTTCATCATCAAGAAAATATCATCAAAATGCTCGAGCTAAATCAATGGGTCATGCAATGGGTCATACAAGAAGTGCAAGTGCAGCAGCTGCAATGAATTATTCTAATAGAAATAGTCAATATGGTACACCAGTATCACATAATACTGCAGAAGAAGATGAAGAAGTTTTTGAAGATGTTGCATTAGATGATACAACACCATCAGAAAATTCAAGAGCAAGTAGTACACATGGAATGTTTGAAAATAAAAATGTTAGTGGTAATAGTACAAGTGGAATGCCAAGCATTGAACATCCAAAACAAGTATTTTTGAAAGGTTTTTTCAGTGTACAATCAACAAGTACAAAAAGTTTGGCATTTATTCGATCAGATGTTATTAGAGTTTTGAATCATTTAGGAATTGAATTTAATGAAATTAAAGGTGGATTTATGTGTATGCATAGAGTTTCAATTAAATCTAGTGATGATGATTTATTAAGTCCACCAATGTCACCATCAAATCCTTCAAGTGGTGGAGGAGGTGGTCATTGGAGAAAATTATCTTTTGGTAGTGGTTTTTTTGGCGGTGGTAGTTCAAGAAAAAATGCTTTTAGTAATAACAATAAATCAAATGATAATAATAATAATGAAGGATCCACTGGTAATATTTTGGATAATAGTGATGATTGGAGTGCAGAATCAATGAATAATCATCAAAATGGTGGTAGTGATATGTTGAATACTAATAATATCCAACAAAGTAATAAAAGTACTAATAGTAGTACAAATGCCAATAGTAATGTTATTGCAAAGACAAGAACTCCTTTAAGATTTGAAATTAATATTGTTAGAGTACCATTATTAAGTTTACATGGGGTTCAATTTAAAAAATTAACTGGTAATTCATGGCAGTATAAAAATTTGGCTACCAAGATTCTAAGTGAATTAAGACTTTAAAAGAAAAGATAGTTATAAATGTATTTATTTTTTTTTAATTATAATAATAATAATAAAAAGTTTTTTTAATAATAGAATTTATTTATTTTTTATGAATTTGAATTTTTTCTAGATGAATGAACTGTAGATACTGATACATCTAATAACCTTGACCTTGATTGAGGATTTGTAGAACTTAAACTTGAACTACTTGGTGATTGTCTCATCATCATAAATGAAGGTTTTGGAGGTGAATTATTATTATTATTATTATTATTATAATTATTATAATTTCCTGTATAAGAATTATTTCTTGTTCTAGTTTGATGTTCACTTGCTCTTCTAGGTTGTTCATTTGATCTTCTACCTGATATACTATTTGAAGAATTATTTGGACGAATAAATAATGGTTGAGTTGGTTGATTTATTGATGTTAATGGTGGATTTTTTGTATTATTATTGTTAATAGGTGATGATGGTAATGGTTTTTCAAAACTTGATCTTCCACCATCATTGTTTCTTAAAGGTGATTGATTTGGTTTTCTTGGTGAAGTAGTTGGTGTACTATTATTACTATGATCACTTTCATAATCTTTAGGTGGTGGTTGAGGTGGTTGCTGTTGTTGTTGTTGTAATTGTGGAGATGATGGTGTAATATTTTTTTTAAAAAATGCTTGTGGTTTTTTGGAACTTTCTTGTTTTTCATGAATTAATGATTGTAAAAAATCTTGAACTTGATAAGTACTACAATATTGTACTGGTCTCCAACCTTCAGAATTTGGTTGTTGAACATCTGCATTTCTATCAACTAAAGTTCTTAATGATTTTATATGACCATAAGCAGCTGCTATATGAATAGGTCGAATTTTTTGTAAATTTCCAATATCAATATCTGCACCAAAATCTAATAATAGATTTATAACTGGATCATTACCTTTTCTTGCTGCTAACATTAATGCTGTTTCATGATCACTATTAACCCAATCTAAACATCTTGGAATATGTTGTGCTAAGAAATGTACTGTTTGTTCTTGATTTTGTGCTGCTGCTAAATGTAATGGTGTAGAATGATTATGATCTAATGATATTTCTTTTTTATCATGCCCCTGTTGAACTAAAAATACACATATAAGATAATGACCATAATAACCTGCATAATGTAATGAACTCCAACCATTTGATGGATCATAATTTACTAATAATTCTGGAAATCTTCTAATTAATCTTTTAACAATATATATGTTTCCTTCAATGATCGCGTTTCGAAGTCTTATTGATTTATCCAGCATTGTTATATATTGGTTGTGTGTGTTTGGTTAGTAGTTTTTGCTCAATAAATAAAATAAATAAATAATAATAATAATAAATAATTGTGGTGGTGAAAAAAAGTTTTAATATTTTGATGATTTGAGGTCAAAAAAAAAAAAAAATACATAGAATAAAGAAGTGAAGAAAAAAAAAAATTGATGGCTCGTGTTTTTGTGCTTCTACAGTGCGTTAATATGGTGTAGAACCTACTATTGTGCGTGGCTTTGCACACTTTAAAGATTGCTTAGTTAGGCTGTAGCTAGGTTTAGGTTTAGATTTGCAGTGAATTATAATATAGAATTAGATCGACTAGGGCAATAGAACTAAAGCCTTGCTAATGCTTAAGGGTGGAGGATTTGAAACACTTCTGAAAAAAAAAATTTACAGGGGCAATTCTTTCTAACAGTCAGTTAAATATTTGTAAACAAACTACTAAAGTCATAACCCACCATACTAAATCCAATATAACCAATTTTTATACCAAATGCAAAGATACCACCAAAATTAACTGGTCCTCTAGTTCTAGCTAAACTCATTAAAGTTTGTGCCATTAAAAAAATATAATGATTACAACAAGATGTATCATGAATGCATCAAAAACAAACTCAGTAACTTGTTGATAATTAGTATATATTGGTAGAAATAGTATACTTCCGGCTAATTGAACAGTTTGAGAGATGATTCGATCTAGTTGGGTATATCAGTCATTCAAATAAACTTCTTTCTAGAACCAGCTCAATGAAAAATTTACGATAAAATATTGAAATTAATAACATTTGGAACTATGAAAGTTTCCCTCATACATGTACTATAACTCATTATCAGGAAAACTCTCAATGGCAGGAAAAATTCAAGAATCTTGGAACAAGGGTAGTGAAAATGGTGAATGATATTTAAGTGTACAAGTTGTATAGAAAAATTATCGGAGGTGTTACCACCTTAGGACATCATTGCCGATATATCTGGTTACCATAACAACCCAAACTGTCTTTTTGTGTTACAACGATGATCCCCAGATCCTCAAATCGTTTTATACAATATTATGCATAACAGAAATAGCTTTATAAAAAAAAAATGAACCACAAATTTCATGTTATAATCTTTTTTATTTAATTTTGTTTTTTAGTTCTTTCACTTCATCACCCTCACTTCAATACTAATCATAATATTTATAAAAAATGAGTTGTAGAAGAACAGCATTATTACCAACATATACAACTGTTAAATTGAATAAGAAACAACAGGAGCAGTATGAACAATCTAAATTCTCTAGACGCCAATTTACAGGATTCAGATTTTTTGGTTCTGCTAATGGAAAAGAATTAATCAATTACACACCAGATTATTTTATTGATAATTCTATTCCTATGGAGCAATATTATCAATTAGATGAAAGTTATTGTAAACTGACAATCTCAAATACCAATATATCATGTAAGTTATATTTTTTGAAAGATAAACACTGTACTAACAATTAAAAATAAAACTAGTTGATGCTTATAACCACACTACTGGTGAATTAGATCCAAATATTAAAGGATATGTTGATGAAAAAGGTATAATTACTTTAAGATATAAAAATGAACTATTACAATTCAGTAATTCAAAATTTAATCATTATTCAGTTACAATTGGATCATATCGTCATCAATATTTTGATTTATTAATTGGATTATTTATTAATCAATTTCCAAATTTAACAATTGAACAATTTAAAGAAAGTGATTATTTTATTTTTTTAGAACAACCAATTAATCTTACAACTAATAAATTAACAATAAATGATATTTTATGTACAAAATCAAAACTTTGTATTGTTAATCATCCAACAAAAGATTTTGATTATTATTTTACTATTTCATCATATGGATATGTTCAAGTTACTTTTCATGATTTTAAAGTTTATAGATCATATCAATTATCAAGTTCAATTTTAACATATGGTAATAAACAAGTTAATAATCGATTTCAATGTGGTCCAAGTCATCTTGCAACACTTTTAGCAAATGAAATTTATCAAACAGATACTTTTTCAAAGACTAAACCATTATTTATTAATGATCTAATTAGAAGAGTATTTTTTGAAGATATTGAAAAAGATGGTGAAGATGATATATTTATTACAGTTTTTGGAGATGGAGATGAAGAAAATTTAGATCCTTCAAATTTATATTTTATTGATCCTTATAATTTTATAAAATGGTGTGAAAAAATTTTAACTTATGTTGGTGGTGGTGGTAATAATGTTAAATTATTAAAAGATGTTTATTTTATTGAAGAAAATGTTGATAATGAAAAAATTGATCAAATTAAAGTAGGATATTGTTTATATTGTAATTGTCCATCTTTTGATAAAGGGGAAAATCATTGTCATTCTGATAGACAAAATGGTATTATACCATTGATTGATGATTTGAAGAATAAATGTGTTGATTATATTATTAATAAAGAATATGTCAAGGATATTTCAAATGATTTGAATACTGATTTTAATGAACCAATTGTAAATACAGTTGAATTAAAAAAAGGTGAGAAAAGAAATAATGAATCTGAATATCCTGAATTCAATAAATTTAAAAAAATTAAAATTAGAAAATTTGAAAAATCTGATAGTGATTTTATTCAAGCCAATAATGAATGTATAATAAACTAACTTATTTATTTTGTACCTATAGATCCAATATATATATTAGTATAGCTAGTTTGAATGAATTACTGTAATATAATGCTTTTTGAGCAGTCCTTTATATTATCGATCTTTAAGTAAAAAAACTTACTCGAGCATTATATATTGCTCTCCCATTACTTTTGATCTTTGGTTGATATTAATTATCATACTATATCTTTCTATAAACTGCCGATTGATATTTTAGAATTCACCCATTAATTGCATTTTGTAGTTCATGAAAATTCCCATCCATGGCTTTAGAAGATAGTCATTGTCTATAAATTCTAAAGCTTGAGCTCTAGCTATCTTATAATATATGACATCGATCTATAGACTCCTCTTTAGCACAAATTAATTTCTACTGCCACCTTTTAAAGATATATTTAGTTGAAGCAGTGAAACACTGCTCTCGTACGTACTTTTATCATTGCTGGTACCACTCACCTTCAAAAGGTAAACTCTTTGGAATTGAATCCTATTTTCGTCATCTCCATTATGATATTTCCCCTGTCAAGGTGTGTTAACTTATGAAACATTTATAAGACAACGATCAAAACACCAGGTACGAGTTTGTTGATTTTAAACTCCAGCCACATTTATCAATGTTAGACAATTGAATATAATCAATCATTTACGGAAATTTGTACAGTTATAACTTAAGGATTTTGACGGAATATGGATAATTTATAGTAGCTATTGAACATGCAATATAAAACCGTTACAGGAACGTGTACACTAAAAATCACTATAGTATACCGATTTTGGATAATCAAATCGTGACACAATGTAGAACCATCATTCAATTATTGCCTATAACTAATTTAATATTACTATAGTCTGCATACCTTATAATGTTTAATATATAAATTGTATGCGCAATATAGGTGTCAGTTGTTCAAGTGAGTAATTTCCGGTTTTGTGAATTATAAACCATTGTTAAATATACCCTTTTTTAAACGCTTTTTCAAGGAATAATAAGCAGTTTCTGAATCCGGTTTTCCACATATGATTCGTTTAATATTTCAATAATTGCCATAAGACACTTAAATATATGGTTTACTGGCTAGACTACCTAAAGCTTTAAAAGGTTGTAGAGTGTTCCTATATCGATCGCTTTTTGGTTCTAATATACTGTATATATCTTCTGGAGGATATATACATTTATATATATTCTGTATACCAATTATGGAATTGGTATTATGCTAGACTGTGTATACATACTACCAGCTGTATACATGGATGCATATATACTTAATTATCGATGGAATTTTGTTGAAATATAGAAAAGTAAAATAATCTATTAATTGAAGACAGCCAGCTTAACAATGCACATGCACTATTAAACCTTGTAATGTTGATATACTCGTAAATAACTCTTGACTGCCTCACAGACTAAATATAAAAACTAGGAATACTCTACTTACTTATATAATAAAATATCCTTCAACATATCTAAACAGTATTACTTAAACTTTAATATCTGTAACATTGTTAATTAAACTTTAATCTCTGTTGAGATCTCTCACAAGCTTATAATTGTTCGTCAAACACTGCTATTTAGCTTGTACATCAAAATAGCCAACAAATTTGTACCGTGTTGATCAAGATACCATGGCAATTAATTATATTTCTTCATGCTAAAACTTTCAACCCTTGCCCATAAATCTCACTTACCCTAAATATATTTATATAAATCTAATACAGACTTGCCAGAAGTAATATTATATATTACATCTGCAACAGTTCGAGAGCTATACATAGATACTAGGTCTATCGATATAAACAGTATATATACACTTGTCCCTGACTAAGTCTAAATTTTAATCTGAATTATAACAGTACTACGTTGTAAGCCCTAAATAGCTTTTAAATTTAACCTAAAAGATTGATTACCATCATTGGGCCTAATTAACACGTTAATAAGCTAAAATTTAAGGTTTACAACTAACTACATGTACAAGTAAGTGTTTATTATATATCGACTCCTGATGCATGATTATGCTTAAGATATTACAGCATCAATAATTAATTAATCGTTTAATCTACCCTGGAGGATCGGTATACCACTACTAGATATATTAGTAGTATACTATAGTGCACAGTAGCTCATATTTTGGCTTCAGGGGCTGATCATCGATCCTGTTGGTACACTTGACTGAAAATTCACCAGTGCGTTCCTGAGTACCTGGTATGTTGTACGAAATTAACATGAATGGACAGCGGAACCAGGGGATAGACTTAAATTTTTGGCCTTGATTTCATTGTACCATGTATATATTTACAAATAAAATACAAAATAATCCTGCCATGAATGATGGATGATATAATGTAATAAAAACTTCCATATCCGGCTATAACCTAGAAATTCTGATAATCAAGGTTGATCGTTATGGATTAACATTATAAATTGAACTGTGATCAAATAGATTTTGTAAGCTTCCAATCTGATGCCGATCTAGATCACTTATAATCGATGTCATTTTTATCCATCATCCTTGATATCAAACACTGAATTGGTACTGTCAGGCTGAGACGGTGCCCAGATATATATATATTGCTTATATACTGTATATAGATAGCTAATAGTAATATACATACTGTACTAAATATATGTTATAGTTGTATACTATAGTAATATTCTAAGTAATATTTATAATCAATCTCGAGACATTTAAACAATTTATTTATATATAAAGTATACATTATAATCATCAGATTTATGTTTAAATCGAACAATTTGATTTATTTACCAACTACAGGGTGATTCAATTCTTAAGGTGATGTGCTGCAGAATACGATTATTTCTTTAACCCTTAAAGTACTGTGCTGATCACGACTTTAGTTGAGTTAAATTTACAACGGTTTTTTTAAGAATGAATCTAAATTGCGATCACATTCTTCAACTTCTTTACCCCTTTTTATCGAATCATACTAAAAAGCTTCTATCAATATTAGTTTAAATTCTGATCTCTATTATCTTAGTAATGTCACAAATCATTTATTGATTTAATCATCTGTATCTGCATTGCAATCGATCTAGTAGTTAGTGCAAATTTATCGGATTTTACAGTAGAATCATAAATCAATGATACCTACTACTTTAAGTATACAGTGCTACTACCTATAGGTAATCTTCAAGACTCGAGATCTCGAGATATAGTACCCAATTTGACGCATATATTAGTTATTATCTTGCTATATATATATTGTATACAGTATATGAGCATGGTAGCTGCTATCCTGAATATTACACTTAACTATTATAATATTAATTGTGGGAGTAATACCAACCTATAGGTTATAATAAAGAAACATGGAATAGAGTATATAATAAGTATATATATTATAAGTTTGATCCATTAATCGTTAGTTAATCTAATTTATAATATTATATATACACGGGTCAAAATCATGAACAAACACATGCATTGCATGTAGATAAAATAAATTTAAATAAGGATATGAAGGCAAGTAATATTCATAATTAGAATAATGGAAACCATTGTGAGTTTTAGTAATAAGGTTCAAGCTTGTTTTAATAATTTGTCTCGTCTATTCTTAAGTATTATCTGTAATATATCCTCCAGTTGCATGTATGATATTACCAAGGTAAGGCATGGTAATTGTGTATTTCCTATATATTTAAAATTAAACGATTTAAATATTATATTGGGTTGTATAATTATGATATGTACAGGAGTTGATATACACGCGTACTATATATACATGTATGTATACGTAAGCTTATAACCTAATATTAATCATATGGGCACAGCTGGCAGCTAGTACTAGTGTAATTAAGGTTATCGGATAAACATCAACTAGTACTAGTACTGTAATTTTTTTGTAAACACTCCACCTTGAAATTTGTTTGTTTACCTTTGGTATTACACATGTATGTAATGATTCAATCTGGGAACAAGGATGATATACTGTATTATTCTACAAATTAATGATTACAATGTTACTACTGTAAGATTAGAGACTACATACTTAAAATGAATTTAAATATTCCATGGATGCATGATATATGTATTTTTTTTGTGCATTATGCTTAATCATGATTTTGTTGCACTTTAACAGTTGTTCAATTTATTGTGCAATACGACGACTTACTGTAGTGTATTGTATCTATAGGCCTACTGGCGTATTATCACTTGGGTACCAGGTATATGATGGATACTGACCCGCCGCTTATCCATCACCTTGACAACCCCGTCGACATTGTTTACATGATATTTATTTATAAATAGAATCCAAATATTATCATCTAATTATATATATTAAAAATTCGCTACAAAAACTCGAGATCTTGCACTCTTAGCATCAAGTACTACAACGCTACAATTGAGTGTATGTATATATCCTTTATATTACGTATACAAGTTTTCATTTCAACTTCCCTCTCAAAGAATGCACAGACACAACAATTATACCATTGATAGCATTGCTATCAAAACCGTATATGGACAACTAAGAGTACCAGTGGTACCTGGTATAATATTCATTATGATCATTCGAATTAATGGATAATTTGTAACAATGTACATGTTGTGAGATCATCACTACGCGAGCTTCATATCGGAGTTCCGCGATCATTGGGAATATATATTATTATTTAGATTTGTAAATATACATCTCTTTCTCACTGTCATTCGAAAGAGATTGTATTTTGTATTAATATACGATTCTCCACATTCTAGAATACTTTCACATTCATTTCTTATTTATTGTACACGTTCATTAGTAGATTATATTTAGATTGGTTCAAGACTGGTAAAAGAAGGATAGGATTGGGAACAGTATACACACATGTACACTTATAAATTATAAGCTTAGACTGTGGTTGTAACGGGCAGTGTTATCAAATGTTTTAGATATATGCATGACCGAGAAGTTCCCAAAAAAATTCAGGAGGCGAGATGATAATAATAAAGTTCAGGACCGGTAAACACTGCTTGAAAGTATTATTATTATCCTCAGATCAAAAATTGGTTCAACCTAAGTGTATGTATAAATATTAAAGTTTTGGCTTTTTATATACCAGTATATCTGAGGTAATTGACATAGTCTTAGCTGTGTATAAGACCATCTTAACAATGTTTTCGAAACCCTTTATTAAAAGTTGAATTAGCGATTGAAAATTTGAATGAGTTCATGAGCATCGGTATATATATCTATCGATAAAGAGGTTTATATTTGGAGTATGACAATGATTCGTGATTATCACAATGGAGGGATGGTTTGGCATCATATGGCGGTTTTAAAATCGATCGCCTGCACTTTAAAAGAGATCTTCGAACAGTACTATGACTATACTGTAAGCCAAGCGAGCTACCGGTATTATTATGTATCAATAGTAAATAAGAATAAACCCAGCTACTAA
Source organism: Blastobotrys capitulatus (assembly GCA_030564325.1). NCBI lineage: Eukaryota > Fungi > Ascomycota > Dipodascomycetes > Dipodascales > Trichomonascaceae > Blastobotrys > Blastobotrys capitulatus. The sequence continues at coordinate 84,215 of JAJLUL010000023.1, forward strand.
GCACAAGTTAGTTAATTAACTGCAGCCAATTTTTAAGCTCAAGACAGTGCTACTGATCATTGTTTACGTATATCATGATATTACATGTATTGAGTTGAAGCACCCGTGCCTTAGTACATTTATATATTAATTATCACTAAGCATATATCGGATAATTGTAAATTTAAATAAACTATACTCGTGAGCCTACAGGCAATCACAGTTAATCATAATCAATTAGAATATACAATTGCATATATACATCAATCGATTCAGCATGCACGTGCTATGGTTAACTAAAATTTAGATATCGTATGAGAGAGAGAGAGAGAGAGAGAGCTCTAGATTATATATATATACTGTATATAGCTTGCTAATAAGCATGCAAAAAAGACATACGTACTGTAGGAGCTTTAAATTTCATTAAATATATGTATTAATACCATGGCAGTCTGGTATTCATGATGATTGCGACTGTACCATATATATGTTAAGGAGGTTCCAATTGTTAATGTCTGACGACCATAAATACGATCTGATAGAACTATAGAATACATTGTCATAGACAAATGCTCACAAGATGGCTAGCCTCAAGCTTACCTTTTTTTAGGAGTGCAGCATTGATTGGATTGCAATTGAGCTCAAGCTTATGTTGTATACTGTATCAACTGGAACACAATGTTTTTTAGTCGTTTGATTCATTATGACTGCAGCTGTCTAAAATACCTAGTAGCGGCCAGCTGTGTTACCTGGTAGCAGTTAGCCTTAGTGCGCTCGCACACTGCAAAATTTATACCCTGGGACCACTACACACTAAGCTAAGCTACCTGTTACCAATCTACAGTATAATTCTCAATCAATTTAGAGACTTAGAACTTGATTGATTAACCAGAACTATAGCACCTGGTATACCTTATATATGCAATATAAATCTAAATCACTTTAAACCAGACGTCCTGTTATACACGTCATTTCAGCAAATGTCAGCATGATATCCGGATATCTAAAATATATATTCAAGTAGCAATATCAGACTCGTACAGCTTGAATCAGTTCATCCAATGTTGATCATTCGAATCAAAACCCTCTATCACAGATTAATTATTGTACCAGTACTATTATTAAAAGTTGAATATTGCTTCAAAAATTCACTTAGGCTGCATCTGATCTTTTTCTATTCATCCAAAGAATCTGACGACTCAAATCGTTTTGAGTTGAATCTATTAATTACAAACCAGGTAGTATTAAGCTCATCGATTGTTAAACTAAATCTTTGTCAATTTCTATTTTAATCTTTGTGGAACTTAAAATATGAGATCGAGTGGTTGGGTTTTTAACCCCTTTTTAATCAATAAATCAGTTACAAAATTTTAATGCTAAATGATGCGTGAACGAGAAAATTCTTTGTGAAATATTTTTATAAAATTAATGTGTTGTTGTACATTCATAATCCACCATACTGGGTAACTTGCATTCTATTCAACGTTTTGTAAATTTGGGTATTCTGAGATCCATGATGAAGTGTGAGGATGGAATTTTTCAAACTACTACCATGGCTTTAAGTACCAGTATGATCAATCGATATATGTTAATATGCAGTCATTATCACTTAGAGATTGATGTTATAATATTAGAAGCTAGCTAGAATTGATTCTTGTATCGATTGAATTTCATAATCAGATATTATACTGAGTGGACTGTTTAAATTCTTGCCTTAAAGCTATAGATTATAAGTGTCCATTGCAAAAGTAATACTATATTGATTCTAATATTGAATATATAATCTATTTATTAAAAATTGGCTGCTAAATACTTTTATCAAATAACTAATGTCCTATTTGTTATAACAATTACCATATGGCATACTTATAGGAAACAATTGATCAATAATCTATATATATGAGGCTATAGTTTCAAATATCGTTTTTTGTAACAAAGCCATCTAGCATATAAACTTTAAGCGAATTTTTACTCCACCTGAAAAAAGATGGAGTCTTTATAATGGATAACTTTAACAAACTATATCTATATATTTGAATTTAATCTCTAAACAATATCATATCGCTTCAAATATAAACTCGTTGAGATACTTGTATAAAGTTGAAATACATCATAATGTCCATTGATATATACAACCTTTACAGTACTAAATGTCAATATTTTATTCTGATAAGAAAAATAATGATCAATCAGCTTAAGCGCGTCTTTAAGCTTAAAAATTTTGCTGTGAAATGATAAAATAAATGTTTCTAAAAATATTTTTCATCTAATATAAAAAAAAGAGTGATTTTTTTTATTTTTGGGTTCCAAAATAATTACTTTTTTTTTCCATCGTTAAAGCATGCTTAAAAGCACACCAGGGTGCCGATCGGAGCACAACAAGAAAAAAAAATTCCACTTGAAAAATTAATTGCTTTTTTTATGGTTATTATGGTAAGCGCTGCCATAAATTTGGCTTTTTATTCTTATTGGAGTGAATGTGTGTAATGAATGAATTTTTTTTCTAACAAAAGCTTAAACCATCCATCCATCACTAAGAAAAATTTTGGCACAGTCAATCCTCTTTTTTTTTTTTGCTCCTCAGAGTATTAGTTTCAAGAACCACCTTTTTGACATTCACTTTTTTTTTTTTTCTTAAACGACCATTTAAACAATCAATCAAACGACAAAGTTGTTGATATTTATTTTGTAAAAAAACAAAAAAAGAGTTCAATAGATATTTTTTTTTGGGATTAAGTTTATAACGACAAACCAGTACGAAAGAAAGTTAGCTTTTTTTTTTTTTTTTTGCAATCTGAAGGAAGAATAAAGTTTATTTCCTACACTACTGACAAAAAAAAAAAAGAGGCTATCTAGAGAAAAAAAAATTATCAAAAGATCTTTTTCCAACAACTTTTTTTTAAAGATACCCATCCACTCGTTTATATTTATTAATTATTATATATCAACTACTCTTTGTTAAATAAAGAGAAATACCTATATTTCCAGCCTCTTCAAAAAAAAAAAAAACGTTTAGAAAACTTATTAATTCATTCATTTTTATTTTTCAAAAAAAAGTCAATCTACCAACTTATTTTTTCTAAACTATCATCACCAAAACAACAAAAATGAAGTCAATATTTATTCTACTCACATCATTTTTATACTATTTTACAATAGTTTCAGCAGAAAAAGTATTATCAGCAAATTCTTTAGTTACATGTATGGATAATTCACAATTTACAGCATCTAATTTTGATGTTAAATTTACACCAGGTAATCAAACCATTTCATATGATATTAGTGCTAATATTGAATTTGATGGTAAAGTTTTATTAGATATTACAGTTTTAGCTTATGGATTTCCAATTCGAATTAGAGATGATAAAAATGGTTATATTGATCCTTGTAAAGAAGGTATTACATCATTATGTCCTTTTAGTCCAGGACAATTTGAAGTTGCAAGTCATTCAGATTTAGGTTCTGGATTTATTGATAGTATTCCAGGTATTGCTTATAGTGTTCCTGATTTGGATGCTGTTGTTTATGTTAGAGCTTTAGATCGAGAAACTGGTAAAATGATTGCTTGTATTCAAGTTGATATGACAAATGGTAAAACTGTTAATCAAGTTAGTGTTAGATGGGTTACAGCAATTATTAGTGGTATTGGTTTAGTAACAAGTTTAATTGTTTCAACTTGGGGTAATAGTTATACAGCAGCTCATATTGCAACAAATGCATTAATGTTATTTGGTTATTTTCAATCAGTTGTTATTATTACAATGGAAGCAGCTGAAAGAGTTCCACCAATGGCAAGTGCTTGGGCACAAAATATTGCATGGTCAGTTGGATTAATTGAAATTGATTTTATGCAAAAAATTTTTAGATGGTATGTTCAAGCAACTGGTGGTAAACCAACTACTTATATTAAATTTCCAACAATTTCTGTTTTACCACAAAAAAGAAGTTTTATGGAAATTGGATCTATTGTTCATGGTAGAGTTAAAGATTATATTGAATTTGTTGGTAAAGGTTTTGATGATTTTGCAGGTAAATATGCAGGTAATTATGGTTCAAAATTTATAACATCTGCATTATCAAAAAGAGATAATTCTGATGAAATGTATGCAGCAAAATCATCATCAACTTTATTAGTTTTAAGAGGTATTAAAAGAGTTGGTTATCAAGCAGGTATTGAAGAAACTTCAATTGTTTTGACAAGTTTTACATTTTTTGTATTAATTTGTTTAGTTATGGGATTATGTTTTGCAATTTTTAGAGGAGTTGTTCAAATTTTAATTAAAAAAAATACTGTATCAGCAGAAAAAATGGCTTATTATAGATATAATTGGAGATCAATGTTTAAAGGTACAATTTTAAGAATGATTTATATTGCATTTCCTCAATTATTAGTAATGTCATTATGGGAATTTGTTCAAAGAGATTCTGCAGCAGTTATTGTATTGGCAGTATTTTTCTTTTTAATTTGTATGGGTATTATGGGTTGGAATAGTTTTAAAGTATTTATTATTGGACAAAAAAGTTTAAATCAATATGGTACACCAGCTTATTTATTATATTCAGATTCTCAAGTTATGAATAAATATGGATTTTTATATATTCCATTTGAAGCAACAAGATATTATTTTGTTGTATTTGGATTAGTTTATACTTTTGTTAAATCATGTTTTATTAGTTTTGCACAATCAAGTGGTAAAACTCAAGGTATGGCATTATTTATTATTGAATTGGTTTATTTAATTTTAGTTTGTATTTATCGACCTTATATGGATAAAAGTACTAATGTTATTAATATTTGTACACAAGTTATTTTAACATTAAATGCTTTTTTCTTTTTATTTTTTAGTGATTTATTTAATCAAGCTAAACCAGTTAGTTCAATTATGGGAGTTTTATTTTTTATTATTAATGCAGCATTTTCATTATTTTTATTAATTTTTACTTTAGTTACATGTGGATTAGTTTTATTTTCAAAAAATCCAGATTCAAGATATAAACCAGCAAGAGATGATAGAGCTTCATTTATTCAAGAACAATATGAAACTCCAGCTGCTGCTGGTGAATTAACTGCATTAGGTGATGCTGCAAAAGCAGATCATCAAAATAATAATTATAATGATACTACAAGTTCATTATTTCAATCTGATGAAAAAAGATTAAGTACCCCAAGAGGTAGTAGTCATCAAATTACAAATGAATATTCTGATGAAGAAAAATATGGTACACCAAGATTATATGAACAAAATAATAATTTAAGTACTACACCAGAATCACATTCAGAAACTATGCATACTCCTATTATTATGAATGATAGTAGTCATAATCGAACTGATAGTTATACTGGATTGAGAGAAGATGATTATAGTAGTAATAATAAGAACAGGGCAAGTAAACAATGGCCATTATAAAATATTTTGACAAATAATGATAATTAATAATAACTCATGCATTTTATTTATATATAGTAATAATATATAATTCCAATTTTTCTTTTCTAACTTTTTGTATTTTTAATGAACATTTTTTTAGTTTTATAACTCTTTTAATTGATCTGTATCAAAATCTAATTCTTCATATTCATGTAAAGGATCATCATCTAATTCAACTTTATCATCTTTATCATTTAAATCAAATTCTAATTGTAATTCTTCAATAGGAGTTTGTAAATCTCTAATTAATTTATCAACTTTTTTTGGAGTCCATTTTTTAAATATTGGTAATAATTTCCCCATTATATCAATAGAATGTTTCATACCATTACTCATTTCTAAATCACGTTGAAATTGTTTTATAATTCGATTTTTTTCCCATGGTAATAATTTATCATCAAATTTTAAAGTATTTGTTAAAATATTAATCATTTGAGTTGTTGCAAATTGAATCTTTAATTTATCACCTAAACTATAATTATATTTTTCATCAACATCCATAAATTTTGCCCATTTATATTGTTTATCTGGTCTTCTTGGATATCTTGGATCTAAAAAATTTGGTGTATAAAAATAACTAACTCTTTGAACAATTCTTTTTAATTTTGGAAATTCAATCCATTGTTGACCTAATTTATCAGCAATTAATGGAAAAATAGCTCTCGCATTATCATTTGTACAATTTTCTAAACTTGGACATTGAAATAATCCTCCAACAATTGTATGTGGTACATATAAACTAATCATTCTATTTGCATATTTTTTTCTTCGAACTGCTCTATAACATAAATTATTATCAACACACATATTTTCACCCCATTTAATATCAGTATTTCTATCTAATGGTATAAATGCTTCTAAATCAACCATTCCATTATCACAATGTGTTAATCTTTGATGATGTAAAGTTGGTCTACCAAAAGTATATTGACGATGTAATCGAAATCCTGTATAAGGTAATAATTTATTAGTTCGTGATGGATTGCAAACTCTATCATCATTCATTTTCCATGAATGGGTTATTGTAATTAAAAAAGTTATTATAATTAGAATTAATTTCATGATTGAATTGTTGTTGTTGTTAAGAATAAATATCATTTTCTATGTTGAGCGTCTATATATCAATAAAATATATATTCATGGAATATTGTTAAGCCGCGTGCGGCTAAATCAATAAATAATAATAAAAAATAAGGTCATTATAAAATAAATAAATAAATAAGTCTATTCTAGTTGAATTTTTGTTTTTTTGATGGACTACCACCTTCATTATTACTGTTCTGTTCCTCATCATCAGATATTTCACCATTTTGTTTCAAATCAACAACTTTACCATCCAATATAACAGCAAAACCTAAAAATTCATCCATAACAAATTCATCAACTTTTAAATCAAAATCTAATAAAAATAATAATGCAATTTCTAATCTATATAAATCTGTTGGTTGAATACCTCCTACCATTGCATATCGTTTTTGAACATAATTATTATCTTCTAAACTTTTTGATGCTACTCTTAAACTTGCTAATACTAATCGATGAACACATAAATTTGTTAATGGTACTAATCTTAATACAATACATAAACGATAAATATAAATAGCTGCTGATAAATATACAGCAGTTGATGCAGGACAATATTGATGAATTCTTGTTAAATATTTCCAAGTTGAAATCTTGGGTGGTGTCTTTGACCAAAATCTTTTTGATAATGTACTTTTATATAATTCAGTTTCTGATTCTATTGTTGAAGGATTTGATCTACCTTTCAATCTTTTAAATTTATCATTATTATTATCATTATTTTTTAATTCTTCACATGCTTCTATAATCATTGCAACTGCTGTAGCTTCATTTTTTAAAACACTTGATCTTCTTCTTCTTCTACCATTAAGTTTATCAGCTTCTTCTTTATTAGTTGGACTCGTTGATAATGAATCATCTACTGGACTATGATCTTTACTTGCCATATTTAATGGACTTATACATTCACTTGGATCTTCAGAATTAACTTTAATTGGTGTAAAAGGTGATAATACTTCATTGTCTATTGTTCCATATTGTTTTTGATATTGTTGCATTTCTCCTTTAACTATTGCTGCTGCTGTATCTAATTCACTTGGTAAAGAATCATGAATTTTTATTAAATTTTCTAAACATTGATTTAAATAACCTAATGCATCAATTGCTTGTATTGAATTGACATCTTTAATATCATCTATTGATTTTAATTTTGAAAAATTGTTCTCTTCATCAGTCATTATATCATTTGTCATCATTTATTTTTTGTTTCTTTATTCATATAAGTTTCGTAAAATGTTATTTTCTAAGTTTTTTTAAAAAAAAGATAGTGGAGTAGTTCTGTGGTTCTGTTGGAGGGTATTTATATATATATGCTTAGAAAAATTTTTGATAGGTAAAAAAAAAAAAAAAAAAAAAAAAAAACTTGCTTTTGCTGTGAAACTGCAGATTAAAATGTCCCGCCTGCTTAGGAAAAAAAAAATTGATGAGTGTGTTTTATCGATCGACTCGTGATGATTTATTGGAGTAAATGAAAATGTGGGGACAGAGAGAGAGAAATAAAGAAGATGTACCAGTAGTATTTATTTTTATCTTTGAATATTGTCGATAGGTTTGATAAATGTTGAGATTTAAAAAAAAAAATTTTAAAAAAGCTGATAAATATTTTTTTAATGATTTGATGATTAAATTTTTTTTTTTTTTCCTACTAGAATATATCGCGGTCCGCAATGGTTTAAGCTGGTGTTAACCTTTTCTTCTCGTCAGAAGTAAAAAAAATTTCTTTGTGGGACAAAAAAAAAAAATAAAAACAAAGTTTTTTTTGTATATTTTTGAGTTCAGTTTTTTTTTGTTTTCTAGTGCAGTAACTTAACTAGTTGATAATAAACTTTTCTATACCCCAAGAAATCAAAATCCAGCTAAGCTTAATTTTTGTTTTGTTTAGTTATAATACCGAAACAGAATATATAAAAGGCCCATAGACTAGAATCTTTTAAAAAAAAGTTGGTCGTTCGATTTTTTTTAATTTTTTTGAGCAAATTGAGGTGCACCAGGTTTATTATTATTTGGTGAATTGATGTTACCAGTTCTGAGCTATTGTTTTTATTGTTTCGTTGGTATTAATTAATACACTGTGATCTAATATAATACCAATAGACTGGACCTCCGAAAATATGTGCGAAAAAAAGCTAATTAAAGAGAAAGAGTGAGAAAGAAAGAGAGAAAAAAAAGATACAAAAAAAAGGGGGCATGTTTGGTGATATTTATATCATCAAAGTTGCATAAATCAGTTTTATAGTCTAATATGTATTGTACCTTATAGGGTGATACAAAGTAATAGTACTAATTAAGAAAAAATTTGATAGCATATTTTTTAAAATAATATTATTAATTTTCAATATTTACGGGCCCTTTTATTTTTTTTTTTCCATTTCTCCAGATTCTCCATATTTTCAGGGATCAGCCATCATGAAGTGAATTATTATAAAAGTCACGAACTAAACTTGATTATATATATATTGTATATGCTTATTCTTACTTATTTATCTATTAGTTGGAGTTTATATTAAATTGGAATTCATGTCATATATAATATTACTGTTTGTGGAACAATTATTATCATGTTTCGCTGATAGTTCACTAAGGATGAATGCATGTCAGGCAATTAACATACTTATAATTATAACGTACAATTGTATATACAGTATGCTATATATTATAAATGAAACTAAAATAGCTATAGTATACAATCCAGGATGTAATTCACTATATATATAAGAGTATTATAAATAACTATAACTAATATAAGCTTCTAGCTAAGCTCATTTTACTAGCTGATCAAATGTACTTCAAGCAGTTAAATATTAATAAGATATATATTATGTAAAATATTAATGATATGCTACATTGGTTTGCAATCTAGATATTGCAATATTAATTATGGATTTTATGAGACCGTATAGGGCAAAAAATACAGATCTATCAACGTTACAATTAATGTATGCTCACTTATAATATTATAATATTCAATTAATACGTTCAGCAGTACTACAGTATTAATTATAATTATAAGTTACGTATATATATATACTATATACCATATGGCATATGCATGGTATACCATGCTGTACAAGTATAATACATCTGGATTATATTCTATATATAATTTATTAATAATATATATATTATCTATTACAATTTAAAATTAAAAAAACTAAATTGATAATCCATAATTATAATACAAGTGAGAAATATTAAATGTTTATCTGAATTAAACTCGACGTCCTCCACATGTAGTAACCATGGCAGGTAGTGTAACTATAAAAGGAAAAAAATAAGCACACATGATCATTATTTTATTCAATTTTTTACTTGTACTCCATTGATTACGGTATCAATCTGGGTAAGACCGCATTGGATTTCTATGCAAAAAATTTCAAAAAAAAAGGCGGGGAAGGAAAAAAATTTCAGCCAGGCCAGTGCATGCAGCTCATGAAGCATATTAAACTTACAAGCTTAGTACTATGTAGATACTGTGCTTAGGTACCTGGTACTACCTGGTAAGGTTTCCTAGGCTGTTTTAAAAATTATATGGGTCGTTCTTAAATCATAAATTCATATCTGGATATAGCCTCATTTTTTAGTTAAAGCTGTCAAGAATCTGATCGTTATAGTGATACTATTGAACTTAGTATCACGATTGAAGGTTTATAATTATAAGCTTACACTAGTAAATTTAGATCGATAACATCATCAAAACTTTACTTAGTTATAAATTTCTAAGCTATAGTCCAGATAGAGCGCTTTATAAAGTTACTTTAGGGTATCAGATACCTGGCCACCAGTATACATAGAATCCAGTCAAAGAAACTCTATGATGGCTCAAACTATGATGAACTTGAAATTTTATAGCTAGCACTTTCATCCGATTGTGCTAGTCATTGTAGTATCATCGGATATAGTCATAACATTTTTAAGTTCAGGTTGAATTTTTAAAATCTTAATTCAATATGGATGACTTTCATATAGCCAATGGATCAAACTTAAGTAGTATACAGAGATATTAATATTCTTATGTGTTCTATAATTACACATAATAGTAGCTGAATTATATATTATACTATGAAGTTTAGTCCTCAACTGCTGCTTGGTTTAAAACTCTCGTATGATACCAGTTATCAATTTAGTGAATTTCTATATATTGACTAACAATTAATAATGTTTTTAAAGAATGGTCTAAAATATTTCATGATCGGCACTAGTTCGGACCTCCAGAGACTTACGCTGGCGTTTAACTTAACTTTTAACAGTATACTGTATTCTCGTGTTGTAGCTAATCTCGGTAAGCCACATCAGGTAGTAGAATCGATACCTGTTTAAGACGTCAAAATAAAAAAAATAAAAAATAATGCATAACCATAAGTAAATACTGTATTATGATGTATAAACTCGGAGTTGACCTACCTTATCAAGTATACCTTCTCCACAATAGCTCTAAAACTTTTGTATATAATCTATAAGGAGTTTATAATTACTGTTACTGTACAAGTACAACTTGTACGTATACCAGTTTATATAATACACAGTATATATGATCCAAAGGCGTCTTATAATTTTTAATAGTAATAGTACATATGTCGATCGAGATCTAAAAAATAACTGAACGATGACCACAAACGACAACTACACAGATATATTGTATACGTAAGCCTGAATTACTGTTATTTAACGTAAATTTCTTAAGTAAAATTTACTGCTTAAGTATACTTGATATTTTACGACTGGTGTATACTGTATGTATACCCCGGCCGTATAATTAAGTGCAAAAGTTACTAGATCTAGTCTAGTACTCAATTGTACGATTCGGCCGGTATACATATAATTGGTTGAGTCTGGTTTTCTAGAGCTTCTAACATACTCAAAAACGAGCTCAGGCTAACTGCATGCCATTGTGTTCACTAGCTAGTTGTTGGCCTTCAGTATGAAAAGCTCTTATAGTGTTAGCTAGCGCTGTATATATATATACATATATATACTTGTACAGTGTATACTATATTTGGGTCTTTCAACAGCAGATCTTCAATATTGATTATAAAAAATCAGCAAATTTAATTAATTAGTTAAAGTTTTGATAATTTAAGAACATTTTAAAACTAAAGATTCATATATATCTGAAATACATCAGTGCTGAGATAGTATGCAAGCTATAGATATCGATCTATACAAACTACAATAACCTCACAATTGCACCTCTATATATCGATCGATCTAGATGGTAAATAGTGTATACTTAAAGGGATGCAAAAATTATAAATAAAATTAATATATCAAAAAAATAGTATATAAATATATAAATTTGAATAGAATAAAAGAATCGAAATATAGATATATATATATGGAATCAATAGGTATATTAATTCCTCAACCGAATACAACAAATAGTTTAATTTGCTGTTGAATAAAATATTTAAATGTTGAAGCCATTTATATTTATAATAATAACAATAATAACATTGTTGATTATAATCTATTGAAAAATAAGAATATCAAAACTGATATTGAAAAATATGATTCAAGTAGATTTTTAAAAAACTTGGATTTTTCATGTACAACCAATTTATCAAAACTTGGTGAAAACAAAGATGTTTTATTACCAATTACTTGTTTATTAAAATTAAAAAAATTTTTGGTAGATTAGAAGTTGATTTATTGAAAAAATTAATATTAAAAGGTGATTGTACAATTAATACATTAAAATCAAATTCTTTAGAACAAATTTATAAAAGTTATGATTCAAAAATTAATACAATTGAAATTTGTCCGAATTTACAATTAATAGGATATTATAATTCAGAGTTTAATCAAAGAAAAACTTGTAATATATACCCTTGTTGTACTTCACGTACAGTATTTATTGAAACTAATCCTAAAGATCCAGTTGAATTAAAAATTTTAAACCCAATTTTAAATGGTTTAGAAAATATTAATAAAATTGAAGTATTAATAATTTCATGTTATAATTTAGGAGTATTTGATGAAATTAATGAGTTAATTGTTAAAGAAAAATTCAAAAACTTGATAATTTATTTAGCTACTGATTATTATGATAAGATTGTTAATTTTAAAAAATTTACTGGATTATTTAAAGGTGAAATTAAATTTTGGAAAAATAAACTTTTTATTTTACAATTAGATACTTCAAAATTATTATCTAGATATAACTAAATGATGTTTTTTTTTAAAAATATATATATGCAATTTATGTTTGATGTTCCCCATTTTTTTTTTATTGGAAATATATTGTACATGTGCTAGGTAAAATTTTCCCAATCACGATCTGTTAATTTACTTAATTTATCAACCCATTTAACTCTTTCACTTGAATGTGTTGCAAAATCAGGTTCATATTGATCCCATTGATCTTTTTTTAAAATTGCACTTGGTCTAACAAAAATTTTTTCACCATCAAATGACATTGGAATACTTTTTAATACACAACTACATTTATCACAAAAATAAAAATAATGTGGCTTTTTTGAATCAGTTTTATCTTGAATAAAAGTTTTTACATGTTTATCAGGATCTAATAATTCAATATTTGGTTTATCATAAACCCAACTATATTGACCAATACCACCACTCATATTAACACAATCTTTACAAAAACAATAATCTGAAGTTTCTGGTTCTCCTTTTAAAACAACTGTTACTGATCCACAAATACATGATCCTGTATATCCAGCACCTTTGAATTTCATTTTTTATTAATTTTGGTTAATTATAAGTTCGCTATTTTCCAAGTAAATTGGACGGATAATGGTTCTATTTATATTTCTAAATAACCCCACTCAATTCTATCCCTTTCCACGATTTTGCTATAGCATTGATTTACCAAGTAATCAGTGTTTTGTTTGTGGCGAGCAATTATAGTGTGTGTTTGGTTGAATCTGTTATAACAACCATTCGGACGTGTGCTTGCTTGCAGTTTTTTTAGTTGCTTTTTGCTTCGAACCTAAAAAAAGCTGTTAATATTTGTAAAAATCCACATCAGATATTAAAAAACTAAACATCTTGGTAACTTATAAAGGTTGTGGCAACGTTATTATAGTCTTTATAGCCTATTATCATTTTATATCAATTTTCAATAGATCAAGAATCTTGGTGAAATTTTGAAAATATATTTTCTTGGTTTTTTTATCTTGTACAGCCGTGCCAAAAATAGCCGTGTGGATAGAGGGAGCATCATGCTGGCTGCTATTACTACTTGTAGTTCCACCTATAATAGTAGCAGTAAACATCTGATGCTTGTGTGTCAATGAATTGATTCAAGTTAGCAGCTTATTTTATTCAGGTAACCGGCCGTTGTCTGGAATTTAACGATCGATGATTTTGACTCAAAAAAAGGACAAGAAAAAAAAAAAAATAAAAAAACACCTATTAAACAGACTCCATAAAAAGTAAAATATAATTTACTACAAAAACACTGAAAATTAATACCTATAACAGAGCTAAAAAAAAAATATTTTTAAAGATTCTAAACTTGATATTCTTCCAATTTATTAATCTTATCAACCCATTTAACTCTTTCATGAGCATGACTACCAAAATCAGGTTCAAATTTATCCCATTCACCATTTTTTAAAAATGAACTTGGTCTAACAAAAGAAATTTTACCTTCAAATGACATTGGAATAGTACTTAAAACACAACTACAATCACCACAAAAATTAGATTGATGAGGTTTTTTTGTATCTGTATTAGTTTGATTAAAAATTTTTAATTTGTTATTTGGATCTTTAATTTCAACATTTTGAGTTTCATATAACCAACAAAATTGTCCAATACCACTACTCATACGTCTACAATCATCACAAAAACAATAACCTGTTTGTTGAGGTTCTCCAGTTAAGTTAACTGTAATTGCACCACACATACATGAACCAGAATAAGTCATTATAAATTATTTTTCTTATAAGTTTTTGGTAATCTTTAAATTTATTTAGATTTGAAAGATTGTGAAGGTAATATGAGTAGGTATTTATAGGGATTTGAATAAGGTAGGAGAACTTGTTATTTCTAAGATGTTAACAATTATACACATTATTAAAATATACTACATAGATCTAAGTTAGTAGTCTGTGTGGAGAGCTGAAATTTTGCCACGGCACTGATTATTACTCTAAACAATTGATTATAGTGGGGAATCTTGAATAGGCAGGTAGCTTTAATGCATAGAGAGATGGCAAAAATTAATATCCAATATATTTAACAATGTTTTTAGATAACTCGTTCTCGTTTATTATTTGTCCTCTTGTACTAACTATGTGTCATGGGTGACTACTATAATAATAATTTGATGTAGTTTAATTGTCCTATTTATTCAATACAAATATATTAGGTATCCATAATAGGATAATTATTTGCCAAGATTATACTATATACAGTATATATAAACCCCAAAACAAACGTTACTGATTTTGACTTAAATCGACGTTGTATAATGCCAGTGACTAGTGATCTAAACTCCCGACAGGTTAGATCTATAGACCATGATATTCCTTTAAGAATAACAATAACTGCTTAATTGTTTTTGAATAGAGTATATTATAAAGCTAGTCTAATATATATATATTCTTTGTACTCTAAATACTGGTAGTCTAGTTTAAGGATGCAGCCACTACCAAGCATCAATATGTTTCAAAATTAGAAAACTCGATAGGTTAACAAACTGAAACTTCATATCTATCCGGATCCCCTGCATGAGTTTAAAAATGGTAAGTACCAGTAGCCGTGCCATGCGGAACACGCCACCCGCGTTTTATTTTATTATTTTCAATTTATGCAGCGTGTAGAATTCTTTATTCACACTTAAACTACACTCACATACAGTATAATTATCTATACATTGAAAATATTTAACTATTAAGTAAGTTAAAATATTTATTCAGGTCCGCATTATCATTTCATATAAAACTACGAATACTGGACTTGAAGGAAATATTTTAGCCACTTGAAATGTATACTTTAATCGATTACCTGTGACAGAATTTCTGATATTTGGAGATCAATTTATGCTATGCCAATATTATTATATATCCATTATATATAAATGGTGTGGTCCTAGCTATGTGACAAGATATAGAATTTTTTTAATAAATTTATTGAAGTCAAGTAACCACATTAACTTACTGTGTACTTACTTGTACAATACTTATATGTATACTTGAATATGATTTGATGCTTAGTTACATGAAATACTTGACGATCAACTCCTATTTATACACTTTATATGGTAGTCGCCACCTTCTCATATCATCACTAATATACATGTATATAGTCAATGTGAGACATAATGATTATAAACCTATAGGAAGCTTCCATATTGAACTAGAAGCTCCAGTACCTTTTAATATCGTCCAATAATTTCATATATAATAATAATTAATCAATTGTTCCTTAAACCATAATATTTGTGTCTGATACTTCAAATATGTGAACATTATGAATTGACCCTACTAGCTATGAACAATAAGCAAATATGAACCGCTAAGCTAAAATCATTACAATGGCGATATATGCCTAGCTATCAATTGTTCATATATATACAGTGTATACATAGTATACTATAGGGTCAGTTCACACTGTATATATCTATAGCTAGAACCACATATGTAGCTAAAGGTCTATATATATATCGAATATACATACAGTATATATCATACTTGTACTTATGATCAGCACGTGAGAATAAATACGTAATACACATGTAGCTCCCATTTAGATTGAATTGACCATTTTCCCTATAATATATATACAGTATATAGGAGTTGCGTTCCAAAAGCTAGAAGTGTTTTTTTTCTAAGATTTTATCTTAATATCAAAACGACCACAGATAACACCAAAGTAATCAGAAATCCGTGTCACCAAATGGGTAACTAGTGGTATTATAATTAATATATCTTCAGATTCTTTGAACTGAACAAGGTATACTATAGGTTTCGATTAGCACCTAACAAAAGCTTTTAGAGCAAATAGATGAATGGTTCTTCGCTCATGAAAAATAAAAATACATCACTAAAATAAAAATAAAATGTCTATTTCAAAATTTTCAAGATAATTGGTTTTTTGATCAATTGATAGGATTCCTACTACTAAATCCTTTTGAAAGAAAATACAGGAATTTTTTAAAATTTCAGGTTGGATTTTTTGTGCATTAAATTCAATGATTCTATATTCCTAGCTAGCTGGATTTACAAATAACTTGACGATATCCAATAGTTCTACACTATATAAAAAAGTGAGTAGTTCTTTATTTATTAATAGATACGTATTTTTTTTAGATTTATACAGTTAAAAAATCTGGCATTTAGCTGATATAATCTTATGTAATAAGGTTTTTACAATAAAAAAAGAGTAAAAAGAACAATCGAGTTGTTGAGAGAGCGGGGTTATTAAACTTTTTGGAAAAATAAAAATTCAAGCTGATACTTATAAAAGTAAAATTTATCATTATAAATTACTCTTGCTTTGTACAAAGAACTAACGGTAATAAATATAAATCAAATAATAATCCTATTTTAGTATAGATAGGCAAAAATCCAAAAAGCTCCAACTTATAACTATTTCTTAAAAAAAATCACAACATGTCACCATTAGAATTATTAACAACATCACTGAGACAAAACATCGCGACTTATTTAAACCTATCGGACGTGATAAATTTCCGATCAACATGCCGTAAATTTAATTATGAATTAGTATCAATAACATGGTCAAATGTTTCAATTCGTAAATATACTACATTATTAAAACCACACCCTGGTTATATGAATATTAGTATGTTTGATTTAATTTCACATCCTTTTGGACCATTATTATTATCACATGCAATAAATTTAATTATAATATTAGAACCAAGATCAATATCATCAATAGCATCAGCTATAGAAAAACAAATACAAAAACATTTATCATCATCATTTAATATATTATCATTAACAAGAGAATTTGAAGGTTTTATGTCAAATATTGGTTTTAATAATGAAAATCCTGATTCTGATGATACATCAACTTTTTGTCATAAATTATTATCAAGATATATAACATCAACTTCAAGTATAAAAAATTTAAAAATTAAATCAGGTATTAGAACTGAATATGGTGATCCTAATTTAGATATTAATATTGTTTTATTATCTTTTAGAGCTGGTGTACCTGGTATTAATATATCAGTTGAATCATTAGATTGTCATTATGATATTGATTTTGAATCAATGGGAAATTTACAAGAATTAAAATTAAATTTTCCAAAACCAAGAACAAGAGATGTAACAAAATTACGTGATTTAATTTGGTATCATGGTGATGAAATTGAAAAAATTGATGCTAATGTACATGTAAGTGTATGGAAATATTTGAAAAAAATTCCAAGTAGTGATAAAGAATTAGATGATTTTGATGAAAATGATTTGAGTGATAAAATAATTCGATCATTATCATTATCAGGTAATTATAAAATACCAATAGATATTGATCAAATTTCTACAGAAATTTTACATCCAGGTTTAATTATATTACCATCAGAAGATATAACATTATCAAGTTTAAGGTTTGATATTTTTAAAACACCATTATTAAAAAAATTAATTTTAGGAACTGATTGTCATGTTAATGTTTTAAATTCTCCATTATTAGAGATATTAATTAAATATGGTAATGCTATTGTTGATAAAATTGTCGATTCACCTTTAATTAAAAAAATTGGTTATAAGCCAGATCAAAAATATTATAGAATAAGTGATCGATTTTATCCTTTATTTCCATCATGTCAATCAAAAATTTTAATTATTGATATCAAATCTAATTATTATGAACAAATAAGTCATTTAAAATTTTTATTAAATGGTATTAATAATATAAATAAAATTGAAAAAATTTATATTAGATGTAGTGCAGATAAATTCTTATCAGATGCAATGGCAAAATTTAATGAAAAAATTGAATATAAAAATATAAAAATTTATTTGGCATCAAAAGATATTGATTATTTGAAACAAACACAAAAACAAACTGAAATGTTTGAAAAATTTATTCATAAAGATGATGAATATTATATTCTACAATTAATAAGATCAAAATTTGAGTAATAAGAGTTTTTAGTTAGTTCATGACAAAAATTAATATTTAATTACAAAAAAATTAAATAATCTAATATAATCGGAATGGAGGACCCATGGTTGATTTGATAACCAAGGAACCAACATTTTGCCAGTGTTTCTTCAATAATGAAACTAAAAAGTTGACAGCTAACATAACTTGAGAAACAATAGCATCTTCTTCCATAGCAACATTACCAACAGCAACAGCTAAACATAAAACTTTCTTCAATTGGAATTTAATAGTAGATCGAACTTCAGTGACCTTACCATATAAATCATCAGAGTGAGAAACTGGGGTTGGGAATTTACCAGCTTTTGATAATTGAGGACCCAACAATCTTGGAACTTGTTTAATCAAAGCTTCAGAAGCAATGAAAGCAGAGTATTTCTTAGCCAATTTCTTGATTAATTTTTTGTTTTTGTTTAATTTTTTCAAATCATCAACAGACATAGCATCAATACCAATTGATTTAGCTCTATCAACATCGACGGCATCAGCGAAAACACAAACTTTCAAGTTTGGTCTTGGAGCTTGAGGTAATTTTAAAGTACCAGAGAAACGCTTATCTCTTTGAGGATCGTAACCTTTTAAACCAACTTGTAAATCGATAGTTTCGACAAAGTTTCTTGGTTTCTTTTGAGAGTGTTCAATGATTGATTTGACGTGTTCTCGGACACCAGCAGAGTTGATTTTTGAGGACATTTTAAGTTGATGTAGATTTGTTGACTATTACGTCTCCCAGCTTATATCTATAGTTGGTGAAGAGAAAAAAAAAAAAAAAAAGAAGAAGAGTAAAGTTGAGTGAAAAATTTTTGTTAGAATTCGATGGTAGTGGTTTGCAGCGCGGCGGGAGGGAGGGAGTGAAATTTTTTTTTTCGCTTCAAGCTTTTATTAGGGTTGTATTTCCTAATTTGGATGTTGGTTTTTTCTATGTGATCGGAGGATCGGAGGTTGAAGGAATTTTTTTTTCTCATTTCGATTCCCAGGGGATGCAAAAAATTTCGATTTTTTTTATTTTCTCTTTTTCAAAGCTGTTTGAGGAAGAATGTAATAAAAATTCAAGATGATAATCATGATGAAACAATAGGCTTGAGACATTTTAAATATTCTGAACAGCAGGGGAAGGTTTATAATTTTTTCTTTTTTTTCTTGGTGGAAAAAACGGAAATTATCGATTGTCATACCATAAAATTGACATATCATCATGATTTATTCTTCCAATCAGATAATCACAAGATGAGAATAAGCGATTTAAATACCTAGTAAGAATTTAAATAGTTATGTTATAGTGAAAAAATTTGTTGATATCCAATCATATTTCCACCAGTGTTGATTGACAGGAAAATAAAAACCCAAAAATTGGTAGTATATAATTAAATGATATTTTAGTGATTTGAATCGATTAATAGTTCAAGAGAACAAACAAGCCGCATTCTCTGTGGTAAACTCTTAAACTTGAAGATCTATCGTAAGGCTGGGCCAGCCGCTCAAGCTGCACTAAATCTGCAGTCTTTGAAACCTCAATAGAAAAAGAACAGCAATAAAGTGTTGGGGGAAAAAATATTCATCTTAAGCTGAGATATTGTGGAGTGGCGCAACAAAACCCTGCTTGAGGTAATTTTCACAAGCATATTTTTTTATTATTTTCAAAGATGCATAAGGAACTTGATCGAATTGTACATTACAACTAGACTTTATTTATATTTTTTCGCGATTTTTTTTTTTTTTGCTTTAGATTTTACAACTAACTAAACAAACTTACGATCTAGACAACTTGTATAACAATAACAAACACTAACCATAAACCATATTTTACAAAATATCTTACAAAAAATGGTAGAACAAGAAGATATCACTTCAAGTGAAGCATCTACTGAACCTAGTAGTACAGATCTAACTAGAGAAAATACATCAAATAATCATGATAATATTATTGATGATAATGAAGATTCATCAGATTCAAATAATGAATTAAAGAAAAATGATAGTAGTACAAGTTTAACTAGTTTATCACCACAATCAAGTGGTGAAGATGATGAAGATACAGTACCAAGTGAACATGTTTCAATAATGGATTTATTAACACCATATGCAATGTCAACATCAATTAGAAAAAAATTAGGACCAACAATTAAAAAAAGAAGTACACAAATTAAAAATAATATGATTAGAATGTCAAAAGAAGCAGAAGATTTAGATTTGGCAAAATTAAAGACTCAAGTTGTAGCTCAAATGGATCGATTAGAAGAAAGATTAAGTAATGAAAATTTTATTACATTAGGTGAAAAATTAACATTTTCTTTTGCTGTTTTAAATATTTTTTTAATTGGATTTATGATTGGAGCATGTCCTGAAAAATTTCATTGGTTATATTGTATTGAATCAGGGGTTTTATTACCTTATAGATATTTTACTTATAAAAAAAAAAATTATCATTATTTTTTGGCAGATTTATGTTATTTTGTTAATTTTTTAATGTTATTATTTATTTTTGCTTTACCAAATTCAACAATTTTATATATTTGTTGTTTTAGTTTTAGTTTTGGTACATTATGTTTTGCTATTCCAACTTGGAGAAATTCATTAGTATTACATTCAATTGATAAAACTACTAGTTGTTTTATTCATATTTTACCACCATTATTATGTCATGTTTTCACTCATAGATTACCAAAAGAAGTTTTGAAAGAAAGATTTCCTGGTGCAATTCATGAAGGTAGTTGGCAAATGGCTTATACAACTTTTTGGACATCAATTTTATATTTTACATGGCAAAGTGCATATCATTATTTTATTACACATAGAAGAAAAGAAAAAATTAAACAAGGTACTAGAGTTACAAGTTTTGAATATTTAAGAAAAAGTTATGGTAAAACAAAATTAGGTCAATTTGTTAATTCATTACCAGATCCTTGGCCAATTGTTGCATTTACATTAATTCAATATAGTTTTCAATTATCAACAATGATGTTATGTCCAATTTGGTTTAAATCTGGATTATTAAGTACTATTTTTTTAACAGTTATTGTTTTTATTGCATGTTATAATGGTGCAACTTATTATTTGGAAGTTTTTGGTAAACGATTTCAAAAAGAAATGATTAAATTACAACAAGAAATTGCTGAATATAAAGCAGAAAAAACTGAATAGTTTAATAAATATATTTATTTTAATATTAATAATTTAATACATCTCCCATACTTGTTCTTTTGTAACACCTTCTTTTTTATTCAATGCAACAAAATAACATTCTTTGGATTGTTTCCTTGATGCTTGTGGTTTATCTCTTTTAACATAAGTAAAAACTTTTTTTAATCTTTTTTCTAAATCTTTATCTTCACTACCAGTATAAAATTTACAAACAAAACTGCCACCAGGTTTTAAACAATCAATTGCAAATACTAATGCTGCATCACAAAGATCCTATATTTTTTGTTTTCATTATTGTTAGTTTTCTCTTTTATTATTTTTTTTAACTTACAATTGATCTCCCATGATCTGCTACTGCTAAACCCGTAGTATTTGCCATCCTAAAATATGGATTGTTAATATTTTCTATACTAAAGCCACTAACAAGGGGCCAAACTGCGCACATATCACTTAACACTGTATCAACTAATTTCCCATCCAACTCTTTTTTCAATTGATCTTGAACTTCTATTGATAAAAAATTACCTTGAATTGCACTTACTCCATTTGGTGGTTTACAATGTAATATATCAACTCCAATTACTGACCCTTTTTTATCTGAATTTTCAGGTGATACTTTCTCAACTGCTACTTGAGCCCATGATCCAGGTGCAAAACCTAAATCTACTATGGACATACCAGGTTGTAATAATTGTTTATGTTGTTTTGATAATTCTATTAATTTAAACGCTGCTCTTGATGCATAGTTGCGAAGTTTAGCTTCACGAGTAAATATATCATTACCTTGTCGTTGTAACCACCGAGTTGAAGATGCAGAAGGTTTTTTAAGTAGTTGGTGGATTGTATGAAATAGTCGTATCTGATTCATTATAAGTTTAATTTAAGAATGATAAGAAGAGGGTTTGATGATTCGAATAGAATTTTATTCTTTTTTCGCGGTCGCGTAACTAAGAAAATTTTAATTTTTTGCATCATGATACGCATTAATGTTTTTGGGAGATTTAAATGTGCGGCTATTAATTTACAGTGAAGAACCTACTTAAGCAATATTGTACATATGTATTAATAAAATAATTCATAAAAAAAAATAGATTAGATTACCAAAATTGTTAATATGTATATGTATAATTTACTCGTCTTTAGTTTCATCAGTAGCTTCTGGAGTTGTTTCTTTTTGTTCTTGTTCTTGTTTTTGCTCTTCTTCCTTACTATCAACAGCATCAACCATTTGTTCATCATCATCTTCATCTTCTTCATCATCCTCATCACCAACATCAATCAAATCATCATCAAATTCTTGTTTTTTAACAACTTTTTGTCCAACATTTTCTGGGAACATTTCAGGATTTGATTGAGGATCTGCAATTAAATTAGCTGTCTTTGTTCTACCTTCTTTATTTAATGCAGTTTTCCAATTTTCAACTGCTGATTGAACATCACCACCATAAGTTAATGCCATTAATGAAGCTTCAGCTGGTCTATTAGTTTTCTTTAATAAATCAACACAACCATCAATATCATTAACAAACCATAAAGCATTAAAAGCTAAATTGTATTTACCAGCTTCAACAGCTCTAGTTGCTAATGATTTCATTGATTTTTTATTACCAGTTGATGAATAAATTAATAATAAAGATTCCAAATCATTAGCTTTTTCAAAACATTCAGTTGCTAAAACAACATTCCAATTTTCTAAACTTGCATCACCTAATTGTTTCCATTTATGTTCATTTGCTTCTGATTTTTCTGCAATTAATTTAGCTTCTGGTAATTTTTTTAATTGAATTGCCAAATCAAATTGATGTTCCAAATCAGGACTAATTTTTAATGCCAAATCTTTAAAACCTTGAGTTTCCATAAATCTTGCAACTCTAGTTAATTCATTACTTGGAACTTTTTCTAAATATTCATCAAAATATTCCATTTGATCTTCCAAAACAATTGTTTGTAAATCAACAACTGCTTCACTTAATTTATAACTTGTAATATTAATATCTTTATCAGATAAATAAATAGCATTATCTTTTTTAATATAACCTAATAAATACATTTGTTTATCAAAATGTGAAATTGTATAAACTTGTCCACCAACTAAATAATTTAATCGATTTGAATGTGTTGTATAAACAAAACATGCACCAACCCATTGACCAGTTCTAACAGCATCATCAATTGAATGTTCCAAAACAATTGGATCTTCTTCATCTTCATTATCTTTATTATATCTTAAAATATAAAATGAATCATCAGTAACAATAGTTAATAAATCACCAGAATCATTCCAAATAACTTCTTTTGCTTCAATATCATTAATATATTGAATTACTCTACCAGTATCCCAATCACAAAATACAACAACATCACCACTTTTACAACCTAATAATGAACCACCAAAAATTTGTTGAACATTAAAATCAACTTCTCTAAAATGATCATTTTTAACTTGAAAATTTTTAAAATATTGTATACTACCATTAGATTCTAAAATTGAATATTCATTTGAATTTGATGACCATGCAAATTCCAAAGCTTTACCAAATGCTTTATTTCTCCATGCTAATGCTGTATAAATAGTATATTCACCATCACCACAAACAGCAACAAATCGACCATTTGGTGAATGCATTAATTGAGTTGGATAAACTTCAACATTACCCAATTCTTTACCACTTAATGGAATCATATCACCATCTTGATATGAATCATCATATTTCATATTATAAGAATAAGCTTCTGAATGTTTACACCAAATCATTTTACCTTGTAAATCCATTGAAATTGCTGGTTCTTCTTTACCCATTTTAATTGCTACAGTACCAGTATCAAAACCTAATGCTACCATATTTGAACCTTTTCTTGTTGCTACACACCATGCTCGATCTAATCCATAATTTAATGTTTGTTCTAATTTATAAGTATTTGAATTCCAAATTTTAATTGAAGAATCTTCTGCACCTGAAATAATAATTGGTAATTCTGGATGAAAAACTGCAAAAGAAACATTATGAGTATGACCTTCCATTGTTGCAACACATGATTTTGAATGATAATCCCAAATTTTAATAGTTCGATCATCTGAAGCAGTAATTAAATATGGTTTATCAGAATGTGGATAATAATGAACAAAATTTAATCCTTTAGTTTCATTAGTTTCTAAAGTGAAATTTGGAACATTTGATCCCAAATTCCAAATTTTAACAGTTCGATCTAAAGACACAGAAGCAAAAGTATTTGGATCTTTTGGATTGAATGCAACACTCATAACATAATGACTATGACCTTCAAAAGTTCGAACATTTCTCCAATCATCTTCCCAATTCCATAATTTAATACTCATATCATCACCAGCAGTTAATAAACAAGGCATTGAAGGATGAACATCTAATACTCGAATATAATCTGGATGTGCTTCAAATTGTTTAACTTTTTCACTTGTATTATAATTAAAGACTCTAATATGAAAATCATCACTACCAACAACAATCCAATTTTTTCTAGCAATAAATTTACCTGCTCTAACTGGATATTCTGATACTTCAATGGTTTTAACAACAGCTTCAGTTTCATAATTAACAATTTGTACGCGTCCACTATACATTGTACTTAATACCCACGGTTCAGTGGGGTGAATATCCACCGCCTTGACTCTATCCGAGTGATTCTGGAAGAGTTTCTATGGTTTAGTTAGTATTTCTTGTTGAATTGTTTTGTTTTTAAAGTAGCATACCTTAACGTCTAATTTCATTGTGTGGGTTATTCAATTGTATAATTAAACAATTATGTTTGTTTTAATAAAAATGAATTAGGTGGTGAGTTTTGAAAATTGAGATTGAAAAAAAAAAATATCAATCGGCCAGAGTGTTAAGTTTTTGTCCCAATATTATTATTATTATTTTTTTTTTTTTCAGGGAAAAGATGACACGCAGTAATTACCTTTTAAGCGGGTTGAGATTTTTCTAAGCTTTGGACGGACCTCCGATCCGATCGGCGGATTAACCTTTTCAAGCCTCCGATCATAGTCAAGCAGTAGTAATTGTTTAAGCTGTAGAATATCTACAGTAAATATTCTTGACATATCATTCATAAACAATAAAGCATAAAGCATCTCAAATATACTATAGACTAATTTAATCTATTAATATATAATCCTAATATACAGCATTAATTTTGGTGTTCATCATAATACATTATACTTAATTGTTGAGTTTAAATGTCGGTTAACAATTAGTAATATGTGAATCTAATAATAAAATCGTCCCGAACGATATAGAACTTTTCATGCAGTTAATTACTATTAATATAATATTTATCAACAACGCTTTGTAGTACAAAGTAATTTGCTTCACAAGCCTTGAAATTAACTAACTAATAAACGGTATAACTTTTTCCTCCCAGCACTGGATTTTACCAGCACAAGAAAGAATTATTTTACACGTTAATTTTTTCTTACCTAGACTTTAATTTCACCAACATTTTTTTTTTTCCTCCTTCCTTTTTTTTTTTTTTCTACTCACAATCATAATCTTACGATTTATATTCTAGCAACAAAAACATCACAATGTGGTTATTCAATTGGTGTAAGTATTTTTAACCAAATTATCAACAACAACAACTAACAAACCAATAGTTTATGACGTTTTATCATCATTAGGTTTATTAAATAAACACGCAAAATTATTATTTTTAGGTTTAGATAATGCCGGTAAAACTACTTTATTACACATGTTAAAAAATGATCGACTAGCTGTTTTACAACCAACATGGCATCCAACCAGTGAAGAATTAGCTATTGGTAATGTTAAATTCACTACATTTGATTTAGGTGGTCACGCACAAGCACGAAGATTATGGAAGAATTATTTCCCAGAAGTTGATGGTATTGTTTTTTTGGTTGATAGTGCAGATCCAGAACGTTTTGCTGAAGCTAAAGCTGAATTAGATCAATTATTTGCAATTGAAGAATTATCAAAAGTTCCATTTTTAATTTTAGGTAATAAAATTGATCATGAAAAAGCAGTTCCTGAAGAAGAACTACGTCATGCATTAGGATTATATCAAACTACTGGTAAAGGTAAAGTTCCTATTGAAGGTAATATTCGACCTATTGAAGTATTTATGTGCTCAGTTGTTATGCGTCAAGGTTATGGTGAAGGTATTAGATGGTTATCTCAATATGTTTAATAACAAAACTACTAATATATATATTTTATAACAAAATACAAAAAAATAAAAATTATAAAAAAAAAAATAATGTATTTATTAATCTATTCAGTACGTGATTTTTTTCTAGCTTCTTTTGCATCAGATCTTGATCTTTTACGTTGTTCATTTGCAAAATATTCTTTCTTTCTTTCTTTTTCTTTTTCAACTTTTTTAGCTTCAATTTTAGCCAATTTAGCTTTATGTCGTTGATGTTCCAATTGTTTTTTAATTCGCTGTTTTGCATCTTTAGCTTTTGCAATTGTTTGAACTTGTTGTAATACTCTTCTATGTTCTTTTTCTTTACCACCCAAAACAACAGCTCGTTTTTGCATATAAGTTTGTTTCTTTTGAGGTTTCATTTGATGTAATTGAGATGCAAATGGTAATTCTGATTGTAAAGATCTTGGAATCTTTTGAGCATTAAATCTTCTTTCAGCTCTTTCAATTTTATTATATCTTGAATTTTCTTCATATAATTTAGTTGTATCCATACCTTTATCAGCTCGAACTTGACCAGTTAATCTCATACCATTCCAATTAGTTTTATCAGTTAATAATAATGATGTAACTGGATTATAAAATTTCCTTGGTTTAACTTGAACCCAAGTTCTAAAAAATACAATATCACTCATTAAAATTTTATCTTCAAAAGTTGCTCTAAAATGACCTTCTGGTGTAGCTAATGCTCTTTTAATTTGACCTCTAATACCAGAAACAGTTTTAATTTGTGCACCTTCAAATTTTGCAACTTCTAATGATGAATGGAACATATCTCTAATAAATGCAGTATTTTTATAAACTTTATTTGGATAACCAACAATTTTTAATTTTTTAACAATTTCAACAGTTTCATCATTTTGATTAACAGTACCAGTTGCAGCAATTCTAAAACTAGCAGTTGCATCATTTTCATTAACTGATTGAACTGCACAAAAACCAGTACCTGGTGCAACTAATGGACCATACCATTGACCCATTGTAAAATCATGTTCTTTAGTATATTTTAATAATCGATTTCTTGTTCTTGAATCTGATGAAGAATAAATTGGAATAGTTTGAAATCTTCTCCAACCTAATGATACAATTAATGGATCATTTGATTTTAATGGTTTTTTATGCCATCTATGTCTTTTAATATTAACTCTACTAAAACCAAATCGATCTTCATTTGCTAATAACCCACCAATTAAAATAGGATATATTGGATTAAAATTATCAACAAATTCACATGGCATTTCATCAAATAACATTCTAACATATGTACCAGCTCTAAAACCTTCAACTCGATCTCTAGTATCTTGATCCATTTGATCATATTCTGATTTATTAATTTCTAATTGTTTTGCAATTTTAGCTTTTTGAACATCATGCCAAGTTTCACCATCATCACCTTCTGCATCATATTCACCTTCTGCTTTTTCTTGTTCTTGAATTTGTAATCTCATTTTTTCTTTTTTAGCAGCATTTTCAGCTCGTTGTTGTTCTAATGATTTTTCTTCTTCTTCTTCTTCTTCCTCTTCTTCATTATCTTCATCATCATCACCATCTTCATCATCATTTTCTTGTGGTCCTGCTTCTAAATCTTCAAAATCACCATCTAATTCTTCTTCTTCATCACCATCATCATCTTCTTCACCATCATCATTAAATCTAACAGGTAAATAAAATCTATCTTTAATATCTTGAATATTTTCATCATCATCCCAAAATTCCAAAATAGTATCATCGGATTTAATTTGTGAATCATCATCAACTGCTTCAACAGTTTCTTTTTTCTTGAAAAAATCATCTTCATCTTCTTCATCTTCAATATTTTCTTCTTCCAAATCTTCATCTTTCCATCGTTTCAAAACATCTGTTGGTGATAAATTATCCATATAAATTAATTTTGTTAAATCCCATCGTTTTTTACTATTAAATTGTTTTAATGCATTTTCACTTAAATTTCGTTTCCATTTTAAATCACTTTTTTCTTGATCATCATAATAATCATTATCATCATCAACTTCTGAGTCAGTATCTTCAAATTCTACTTTACCTTCACCTTCTTCTTCGTTATCTCTTCTTTTGAAACTTGGAACATCTACATCTTCATCATCATCTTCATCATCACTTTCATCATCACCTTCAAAATCTTCAATATTTAATCTTTCTTTAACTCTACCCATTCTCATTTCAGTTCTACCAGTATTTTCTTCATCTTCATCTTCATCTTCTTGATCATTATCATTAGCATCAAACTTTTGAGCTGGCATATCACTAAACATTTTAAAATCATCATCTTCTTCATTATTTTTTCTTACTGTTTGTAAATTACTAACTAATCTTTCACCAACACCTTTAGCTTCATTATTAAAATTATTAGTATTAACATCAATATAAACTGCATCTTTATCAATTAAAACCCCACCAACATCACTCATTGGTGCATAAATAACTTTTTGTTTATCATCTAATCGTTTTCTTTTTTTAACACCTTGTCTTTCTTCTTGTTGTTTAGCAGTCATTGGTGTTGGGCATGGATCTGGTAATCTTTCAATTTCTTTAACAGTTAAATCTCCAATACCAGGAATATGAACTCTTGCATTTGTATAAGGCATTGGTGTACCATGAATATAACCATATAATGTAACTTGTCTATCAACTTTTGGATTTTTATCAATTAATGCAGGATGAGTAACATCAACCATTCTATCAGCCAAAACATATGGATGTTCATTTCTCCATTTTAATGGTCTAAATTTCATAACACTAATAAATCTTGCCAAATTAATAATTTCTCTATCAGGATATCTACCATTAATAACCCCAGATAAATAAAATAATTTTGCACCATCATAAACTTCAGTCCAAAATCTATGTTTTAATGCTTTTTTAGCAGCTCTCATTGTACTAACTTTTTTAAATAAATCTAAATGAGTGGTAACACCCAAAATTTTTGGAAACCCATGTGGTGATAAAATATTTAAAAATTCCATAGTTTCCATTTCTAAACCAAAATTACCATCAATCATTAATAAAATTAAATCTGCACATTTTGCAATATCAATCATTGAATTTAAATCATTATTACATTCAATAAATGTCAATCTTCTTCTTTTACCACTAACAACAGTAATTGGACCTTTAACTTCACTTAAATTGTTTTTTGTAAATCTTCTAACCAAACTTTTAATTAAAGTAGTTTTACCAGTACCTGGTGGGCCAACAACTGCAACTAAAACTGGTGGTGGATCATCTGGTGTTCTATCAACCATAGGTGCATGAAATTTTCTTTCTTTAACATCAGCACTTCTCATGGCACTTCTAGCCATTTTACCTGGTGCTGATACAGCAAATGCTTTTGCATTGTAACCATTAGCATGAACTTTTCTTTTGGTTTTACCAGGTTCCCCACCAGCTCGGTGAGGTTTATTGGTTTGTTCAGACATAACTGATTAAAAAAAAAAAATTTGTCTAATGATTATGGTAAAAAAAAAAAAATTTCAAGATCTTGAAATTTTCATATCGAATTTTTTTTTTAACTGAGCCGCGCCTTTAAGCTGGTAGTATTTGTTATCATAGCTTAAATATGTTTACCGATCGGAGATGCGTTTTAATATTTTTTTTTTTGGAATATTTTTCCGTCACGGGAAAAAATTGATTTCACGTAATTTTTTTTCCAACACGACTGAAATTTACAATTGTTCGTGCCTGAATTTATATCCTTTGAGCATTGGCTGATTTTTTTTTAGGTTAAACTAGTTATAAATTTTACTTCGTTTATACCAGAAAAAACACGAGATGAACTTCAAGGATATATTGGATAATTTTTTCGAGATTAATTAACCGGATTAATTTTTAAAAATTCTCAACTACTCGTATTAGGTCGTATTGTTATAGAATAAAAAGAACTTTAAGCTTAATTAAGGGGGTGGTGTGCAGCAAGGTTTTTTTTTACTAGACACAGCCGTTCGAGAGGCGTTTCTTTGATTTTTTTAAGCGGATGTGCGGCTCAGTTTTTATAGTACGGAGCTGCCCAGCCTAAAACAAACCTTAAAAAAAAAATTTTTCCTCCTTTCATCATAACTCCCAATTCAAACAAACAATTTTTTTTTTTTTTATTATCAACCGATGGGATCAAATGGTAATATTTCAATTGAATTATACTTTTAGATTTATTATATAATTTAAAATGGTATTTTGGATTACAAATACAAGTTTAGCTGATTTTTTTTTGATTTATTCTGGTCTTTTGATAACTCACCTTTAATGACCTCAATTCTAATTCTCAAACATTATAGGAATCACACTGGGAGCCACCTGTAAATATTTTTTTTTTTTTTGCGTACAATTTACGTTTAAGTGGGTCAATTCTTGTTTAAGCCCTCTCATGATTAAACTTCTGGGGTGCTTTTAACTGCCAGTAATATACTAAAACACTAATACCGATTTCTAATAGGCTTGATAAAAGACCTATTAGCTGAGAAATTTTTTTTTCTTAGTCTTATATGATATGTAGAAATAGTTGCGCTTAAAATATGTACTATTAGTAGATTTATGCCAATATTACATATATTATATATACATAAAAGCTTCTATAAAACTAATTCAAAACAAAAAAAATTTTCTGTTGCACATTTTGTCTCTCAATCGTATCAATGTATTACCACACAGTATGATAAATCTCTTAAAATTGCTCTTCAATTGATCAATGTATTTTTTTTTCTTTTGTTATAGACTATATTAGATAAACTTTAGATTGAACTATAAATCTACCTGTTTATTGTACAATGTACATTCAAAATTGATACAATTATCATATATATATTCATTGTTGATATAAAATTGGGATCCATCATGATACAACTCCAGTTTAGCCTATAGAATTGTAGGGTAAAGAAAAAAAAAACAAATTTGAGGGGTGATCAACATTGTCGGCTAGGGTTTATATATTAGATTAATTGGTATAAGCTTATAAAACACGGCTAGGATAACTATAATATTGTGGTAAAAAAATGCCAAATCTCGGGATCTCTTAAAAAATTCTGACAAAGATAAACTCATATTGCCCACAAAAAAAAAGAAAAAATTTTGTATACATGTAGCAAAAAAAAAAAATTAATTAATTTGGATTCGAATCATTGATTAAATCCAACAAGTTTACATCTCTCTATTTATAACGATTAGTTTATCAACAAAACTAAGTGTATTTTAGTAATAATATTTTGTTCGCCGTTCTCGAATTATAGACAATAGTGTACTAAACTTTAATAGTATAATATGAATTATCCATAACAATAAAATATATATTATTAATATTAATAGGAAAAAATCGGTATAAATTGTTGTACAAAAGCTTCCATAATAGGAAATCTCAAACTTAATAGGTGAAACTCTGTACATGTATTAGATCGGCATAAAGGGAAGAACTCTGAAGACCCAGAACAACAATCCCACACACAAAAAAAAAAAGTTGATGATACATGGTACACAGTGAGTGAGTGAGTGTCACCACCTTATAACTTACACTAATACGTAATCAATTTTTTTTTTTCTAATTATAACTAGTTTTCCTCAAAACTTTTTTTTTTCTCTAATTTTTTTTTTCTAATAAAACTCTATCATCTTAACATCAACATTTAAAAGATTCATATATCATTATTACTAAAAACAACATTTAACA
The DNA here is from genome assembly GCA_030564325.1 of Blastobotrys capitulatus. Taxonomy (NCBI): domain Eukaryota; kingdom Fungi; phylum Ascomycota; class Dipodascomycetes; order Dipodascales; family Trichomonascaceae; genus Blastobotrys; species Blastobotrys capitulatus. The sequence goes on from JAJLUL010000023.1 coordinate 116,819, forward strand.
CCAATCAGACCCATATTTTTTTTCAAAAACATCATAATACCCACAAAAACGGCAATTTTTGGTTATTTATTTTTTCTAGACTAATCAATCGTATCACAATTTTTTATCGTATCGGCACGTTTTTTTTTTTCTTTAAACATTTTTTTTTTTTTTTTTTTGCTCCACACCAACTTGTATAAAAAAAAAAAATTTACAACCTCTAAACAACTAGATGGTGTTGTATAAAAGAAAAGCAGTGGAGATTCATCCATCCAAAGCAACATTACCAGATGATGCTATGGTATGGTGGATTGAAGCTACAAATGAATTTTTTCAGGATTATGATGTTTATCTTGAAAAGATGGATTTTTATCTAAGAGTATGTTGAATTAAATCAATATTATAAAGAAACTATACTAACAACATTGTTATTAGAGAAAATTTATTTGTGAATTGACTGGTCATTCATGTTTAACATATTTTGAAGCCCAAGAAAGTGAAGTAAGTATATTTATTGAAAAAACTCCTTACTAACTCAATTAATAGTATAAAGAAAGTAAAAAAATTATTGAAAATTTCCCAGAAGCATTAAAACAACCAATTTTAAGAAGAGTTCAATATTCACATATTAGTAGATTGGATAATTTAGTTGATGATGTTTATAATTCATTAAGAGGTGATTTTTTCCCTGGTGAAACAGTTATAGCTAAAGTTCGAGAACAACGATTTAAAGTAGTTATTAGAGAAAAAGCACAATTTAATGCAATTACAAATGCTGAAGGTCAAATTGAAAGACCAGCTTATTCAAGATTTAGAGTTGTAATGGAAGCTAATCCAGGTCAAGAATTACCAGTTGATCAATCACAATTATCAAGAGATCGAAGAATATTCACCAAAGTTATTTTAAGAACTTTTATTAAACATTCAGTTACAAGAGAATCAAAAGCAGGTGCACCTTGGGTAGTTAAACCACAATATGCTGAAGCTTATAATATCGATCAACCTTTACCATGGCATGCCGCAGCACGCGACAATGTGAAAAATTCTCCAACTCCCGATTTAAAAACTCCAAATCACAACAACAACATTCCTACTAAAAAGAAAAAATATCGACATAAAGTTTATACTCCTGGTATGGGGAAATACGACCAGAATATGTACCCTATACAATCTTCTCAACAGCAGCAGCAGCAGCAACAACAACCAGGACCACCACCTCCTCCTCCACAACAACAACCACAACCACCACAACAACATTATGGTTATGCTAATGGTGCTCCACCACCACCACCATCAAGTTTAGCGCCTCCTCCACCACCACCTCCTCCTCCTCCACCGCCTCCACCACCTCATATGGCTCAAATGCCAATGTATAGACCAATGATGGGTATGCCTGGTGTACCAATGATGCATCATATGTATCATCCAAATCCAAATGAAATTCCTCCTCCACCGCCTCCACCACCACCTCCACACCATCATCATCATCAACAACATCAACAGCAAATTCAACAACCACAACAACCACATCCACAAGCAGCACCAGCAGCATTACCTCAGCATCCACAATCATATGAAGAACAACAAAAACATAATGAACAAAGATTACGCGAACAACAAGAAGAATATGAACGACAAAAACGCGAATATGAAAAACAATTAGAACAACATCGAATTCAAGCAGAACAACATGCATTACAACAAGAACAAAATAAAAAATTACAAGAAGAACAACATCAAAGAGAAATGCAAGAATTACAACAAAAATATGAAGCTGAATTAGAAGCAATGAAGAAAAAAATTGAATCTGAATCAAAAGGTAAAGAAAAGAAAAAAGGTGGTAGAAAAAAATCTCAAGTATTAGAAATTAAACAAGAAAATGGATTAGGTGGTGAAGCATCATCACCTACAAGTAGTAGATCATCAACACCAAAAGGATCTAGGAAAAAATTTCAAAAAATTGAACCAACACCTGAAAGACAATTTAAAATTAGTACACCAGCAGGAATGAGTGGTGAATTAGATAAAGATTTAAGTACTAATGGTACAAGTACACCACCAGTTGCAAAAAAAAGAGGTAGACAACCAGCAGCTGAAAAAATTGGACCACCTCCTGAAAAACCAAAAATTCAAGAAGATTTATTATATAGTTTTGAAAGTGTATCAGTTAAAGATCGAGGTATTATGCCATTTAAAAGAGAATTAAATTTATTAGAACCAAAATATGAACCATTAATTGGTACTTTATTAGAAATTTGGTTATTTATGAATGTTTATCATGAACCTTTAATTATTGATTCTTTTACATTTGATGATTTTGCTGATGCGTTAAAATATACAAAAAAAGATGATGAATGTTCTTTATTAGATGAAATTCATTGTTCATTATTAGCAGCAATGGTTGGTAGAAAATCTGAATTATTAATTAAATTTCCTGAAGAAAATGAAGATTATGATGATGAAGAAGAAGAAGAAGAGGATTATGACGAACATGAAGATGATGAAGAAGAAAAAGATGGCAAAGATGATAAGGAAGAAAATGATAATAAAGAAGAAGAAGAAGAAAAAGATGATAAAGATGAAATGGATGTTGATGAAGATGAATTAAGTGAAGAAGAAGAAGATGAAAATCAAGAAACTAATGAATCAGATGAAAATGCTGAAAATCGAGCAAAAGATTTTGTTAAATTTAATGGTAATGATTGGAAAGTTCGATTAGCTAAAAGAATGTTTAAAGATGGTGGTTGGCAACAAATTTTAATTGGGTTATTATATACTATTTCACATATTGAAAAATGGAAAGAAACTATTAGTTCAATTTTAAATATTATGGCAAGTAATGAAAATAATGTATCATTAACTTCAGCTCATGATGGTTATTATGATTTACCATTTCATTTAAGAATTAAAGTTTTGGAAATTATGAGTGAATTATTACATACAAGTGAAATGGTTAGAAAACATATTGATAAATCAATGGAAGGTGCAACTAAAGTTAGAAGAGAACGATCTGAAAAACAACGAGAATTAAAGGCAATTCAAGATGAAGTTAAAGTAATTGAAGAAGAAAAAAGAAAATTTTTCCCACAAGGTTATACTGGATTAACTGAAGAAGATCGAAAAGGTTTAACACCAGAAGAACAATATAAATTAAGAAAAAAAAAACGATATGAAATGGAAGAATTAAAGGCAAAAGAAGATGAAGAATTTGCCAAAGTTTTTGAAAGATATAAACAAAAATTTGCAGAAAGTGAAAAAGTTTTAGCACAAGTTCGAAAACATGATGATGAATTAGGAAAATTAGATTGTCAAAGATTAAGAATGTTAGGTAAAGATCGTTATCATAATAGATATTGGTGGTTTGAAAATAATGGTATTACAAGACCAGATCGAGAATTAGCTGATCATAAAGAAAATTTAGAAAGTGGTGAAGAAGAAGATGATGAAAAACCAACTGGTTATGCTATGGGTAGATTATGGATTCAAGGTCCATCAATTGAAGATTCTAAACAATTTTTATTATTTAATCCATTAGAAGATGAAGTACCAGAATTTGTACCTGGTGAAGATGGATTATATTTAAAATCTGGTGAAAAATTATTAAATTATGAAGGTCAACCAGTTCGAGAATTAAAAATGATTGAAAGAAAAAAATTAGAAGAAGGTAATGGATTTTTAAAGACATTAGATGATTGGGGTTATTATGATACTATTGAACAATTAACTACTTTAATGAGTTGGTTAAATAGATATGGTAAAAGAGAAGTTCGATTATTAAAAGAATTAGAAAATGTAAAAAGTAGAATGGCTTCAAGTATGAAATCAAGATTTGAAGATTTAGATGCAGATTTAACTGTTAGAAAACAAGAAATTGAAGAAGAAATTAAAGAATTAAAATTTGATGAAGAAGGGAATATTAAAGAAGATGATGATGAAGAGAATGAAGAGGAAGAACAAGAACAAGGTGAAGAAGATGAGGCTCAAGAGAAAGAAGATGATGATGATGATGAAAGTCCAAGACGAACAAGAAGATTATCAAGACAAGGTAGTTCACCTGTTAATAAACGAAAGATTGAAGAAAAACCAATATCATCACCTGAACCAAAGAAAAGAAAAAAGAGTATTACAATTAGTGAAGAAGAACGAAATGCTCGAATTGAACAAGTTAAAGCTGAAAAAAGAAAAGAATTACAAAAAGAAATGGCTGATAGTGTTCCAAATAGAGTCTTGGAATGGACTAATTCATTAGCATTAGAAACAATTGGACATACTCATTATGAAAGTAATATGAGAGGTAAACGAATGAAAAAGAAAGAAAAATAAATAGATTGTTTTTTTATATATATATTTGTACTTTATTTAATGATTAAAAAAAAAATTATTTTAATGATAAACTATTATTCTTAACCACCAGTTTTTCCTTGTACTTCATCAATTTTAACTCCTTCTAAACCTTTTAATTTTTTATAAATTTTTTCATCTCTTTCTAATTCTTCTTCTTCACAACCACAAGCATATTTATCACTAATATCTAAACAATTAAAAATTGGTTTATTTAATCTTTTATTAACAATATTATGAACATGACAACCCCATTGACTTGCAGCATCTTTTGAACTAGTTTGTGGAGGATATTCTTTCAACATCATTTGAAAATGTTCAGCACATTCTCTACATGGATAAACTCTACTAAACATATAAATAAAAGTTTCTAAAGTATCTCTTTCATATTGTGTTGGTTTATCAGGATATTGAGCTAAAATTGTATGAAAAACTTTCCAACCTGCTCTACCTAATTCTGCTCTTAAAGTTTCATTTGCCATTTTTGCCATAATTGGTTTCCCATGTGATAATTCTTTTTCTTTATCTTGTTGTTTTAATGACCCTTGTTGTAATGGTATATTGTTATTATTTACATGATCTGATAATGTATCTACTGTTGTTTCTTTAACATTTTGAAATGTACTTCGAATATGATGTTTTTGTTCGGGTGATATGATTATAAATGTGAATATTATAAGTGAAATAGCCAAAGCTAATAATGTTAGACTAGGTCTTCTCATTTTTCTTGATACTATTAATAAGAGAAGAGAGATAAGTCAAGTTGATAAGTTTTGTGTTTTAGTTATTTGTTGGGTGATTTTTTTTTTTTTTTTTGTACTGAGGCTAGTTTTTACCCCTATTTTAAACAAGAGAAAAAAAAATTGTGTTGTTGTTCGTTTTAGTACTGGTGTGGTTGGTACCCTGAATTTTTTTCATTAAAAATTTCTTAACTTGCATTCCCCGATGCCGAACTACTACTAAGCTAAGCTTGTAACGTGATAAAAAGTGTCATGCAACTATTTTAATGATTATTCGACCTAGAAGTTAAATTACAGTTAACCAGACTGTATGAACCTGATACCTTGTGAGTGAAGATTGGCTTGAATATATATATTTTGAACCACACTGTATGTATATACAAGCTGTATATCTGATACTTGTATTAATTGTACTCGTATACGTTAACAATTAATTGCTATAATACCGCGCGTAATGTTGAGCCTCATGTGGCTTATTCCTCCCAAACTATAGCTAACTAGCTAATGCATGTGGATCCAATATCAGCTTGTGTTTTATCAACTAACTGTTTAATTATCTGAGAGACGCACAATTATAGTGTCTTTAAAGTTATTAAATGCTATGATTTTAGATATATTGTATATAAACTTATTGATTTTCTCTAGTTATTTCTGTATTGGTGGTGTTATTAATAATTTGATCATGAGGATATTCATGTTCTCCTGATGATGGCCTAGATGAATATGAAGAATCATCAGTTAATTCAAATTCTTGAACCATCACAGGAGTAGTATTCGAAATTGGTAAATATCCTAGGTTAGTACCATCATCATCATCATTATCCAATCCTAATAAATCTCCAATTTTCTTACCAGTAAATTTTAATAATAAATCAAATTTATCAACAAAAAGTTTTTCAACATTAGCGAATATTAATTGCCTACCATATTCTAATAATGAACAACCACTAAAAACTAATGATGGTACAAAAAATAAAATTGGCCAAATTAATCCTGAATTATAATAATTACCACATTTTAACATTTTATTCCATAAATATGTTCTAATAATTGAATTTTCATGTGTTATATAAACCCCATAAGTTAATCCACCAACAAAACTTGCAAAATTTCCAAATTTATTATCAGGTAATTCAATTGATCTTGTTAATAAAAATGCTACAATTGCAATTATAATAGATAATGGACCATATTCTTTTGTCATAAAAATTAAAGTATTATTTTCATGTTCATGTTTCCATTCAAAATCATAATTTTCAAAATAATAAATAATAATAATATCAATAATTGTAACAAATAAATAAATTATAATCCAAAAATACCATTTAATATTTGATAATGTTTTTGGATATAATTTTAAATATCCTCCAACTAAATAAACACAAAACATATTCATCCAAAGATTAAAAAAATAACCATGAATTTTATGAGTAATTTTAAAATATGGTAAAATATTTTCTAAAAAAAATAAAAATGATATAATACCTAATAATCTTCTTTGACTAACAACTTTCATTAAACTTGATAATAATGGTGATGAAATCATTAATACTAAATAAACTGTTACATACCAATATTGACCTTTTAATGTTGGAAATAATTGAGTATAAATATCATCTTTCCCCATTGTTTGATTTTCATAAAACCAAAAAAAAATTAATATTAACCAAGTCCATGAAATAGTTCTAAAATAAACTCTTAACATTGATTTTAATCCTGCTGATCTTGTATTCAAAAAATAACCAGAAATTAAAATAAAAATATGAACACCTGCTTTACCTAATGAATTTAAATAAATAATATATAAATGCTTTGGAGTTGTAAAATATCTATCTTTATCATTATTATTTGTATTTGTTCTTGGAGTTGGCCAATTTGTTTGTCTAGCAAAATGATGACCAACAACCATTAACATTGCAAAAACTCTTAAAAGTTCGAAATTTGCATTTCGACTTTTTGTTATTGGTTTAGTAGTGACACTTTCCACGGTCATTATTAATTTTCTATTATTTTTCACCTCCTTTGTATACTCTTTTAGACAAATATATTTGTAAAATTAATAGAAAAAATGGTATATTGAAAAAAGAACCAATAAATTGAAAATAAATGAAGAAAAAAGAAGTTAAAAAAAAAAAAGAGTATTCTGTAGTACTTTAATTAACTTGTTTCTTAATATAATGAAAAGTGGACCCCATTATTCAACCTTTTTTTTATCTTACCTACCTACACTTATAATAACTGCACACTGGTCTAAGAGTATAAAAACTAAATTATAGTCTCTTTACTGTTTGTTTTACAGTCTTACATAATTTATACTTAAAAGATTTTTTTTTTCTATTACAATACATATATTAGTAAAATACCTTTATTCATTAGTACTATTTTTAAAACTGATGGTTGGGTCTAATATTAATAAACATTTATGAGGCTTTGCGTTCCATAATTTTTTTTTTCTTTACCTAATAAAGTTTAAAGTTTTTTTTCAAATGGTACCCATTTCAAGATAAACTTTTTATTAATTACATATGTATTGGATACTTTACACAGGCGTGTTATATTGGATTATTGAGTACCAATACGGACCACTTAGTATACTAAGAGAGTTAAAGAATAAAAAACGGTCCTATTATGCATAATAATTTAATATGTAGCTTACATGCATGGTAATCTCAATAATATGTCTTGAATTTATTTTTTTTCTTATATTAAGGGACAGGCTAAGTTTTTTATCGTTGGTCTTGAAGACTTTGAAAATGTATGGAAGGTGTTTAATAAACAAATGGATTTTCATGAAATAGTATATATTAAAAAAAAAAAAAAAAACAGATGTTTCGAGTATAACAGGAAAATAAACTTCTAATATGACTTTTAAATATCTTGATAGAGTTCCAAATCTCGAGATCTGTGTGAACCAAAAAAAAACTTCGAATTTCGGAAATATAGAGTTTTTTTTTTTTTCTTGACCACAGTATTTAAGTAACTTGTAATGTTCTATATGATTACGCATGTTTTATTAATAACAGAAATTGAGTACATCATTTATTTTTGAACTTATATATAATAATGCTTAACTGCTTTAAAGTATATTATAAAAATAGCTAGTTGACCTGGAATACTATATGTCGGGTTTGTAGATATGTTGGAGCAGCGTAATACTGTGGAATAAAAAATAATATCGTATATAAAGGTAGGTTTAAAGGAATTATAGAAATATACATGCTCCTAAAAACTAATATACATTGATTAATGCATTTCAATATACAATGTATTCTGTACAATACAAAGGTTTTTAAAAATAGGTTTACCATGCGCAATAAACATGTACAAGTAGTTTCGCGCACTACACAAATTAGAAATAGAAATAACTAAGGTGAAGTTTCATAATGATTAAAAAACTAAAAGTTAAAATCACTATACATATTCTAATTCTTAGTTGCAGCTAGATCGGGTGTTGTTAATGATACATCTGCTAATAAAGTTGTCGATGATGATGGAATTTCAAAATTATCTGTAAACGATTCATCTCTAAACTTATTGTTATTATTATCATCTTGATCATTTAACATTGAAGATGAAGGTGATGTGAATAAAGTTTGACTAGAATCATTAGAACCAGTTGTATCTGCATAATTTAATGCAACAGGTTCATACCCATCAACAGTTCTATTAATATTACTACTAATACCTCTTTCAACCATATCCAATTGATTATTCTCTTCACCATTATCTTCTTCAAATAATTTCCCAACTTTATTTCCAATATATTTTAATACCATATCACCTTTAATAACAAAAAATTCTTCAACCTTAAATAAACATAATTGTCTACACCAATCAAAAAATGAACAACATAATAAAACAAAGACTGGAGTCATTAAAATAATTGGTACACCAGCCCAAGTTCCATAAACTCTACCAACTCTTAAAAATTTCCAAATAAATCCTCTTAATAAAGGATTTTCATGAATTAAATAAACTCCAAAAGTTTTTTCACCTAAAAAACCAGATATTTTACTTAATAAACCTTTTAATTCAAAACATTTAAATAACATAAATGCTGAAATTCCTATAATAATTGCTAAAGGACCATGATCATTTGTCATAAATAATAAACTTGTATTACCATGATTTTTTTTATATTCAAAATCATAATTTTCAAAAAAATAAATAATAACAACATTTAAAACTTCTAATAAAATAAATGTTGGTAACCAAAACCACCATTTTAATTTATTTAAAAAATTATCTGGATATAATTTAATAAATCCACCTAATAAATAAACACTAAATAAATTAGTCCATAAAGTGAAAAAATATCCACTAATTTTTTTTGTCAACATAATATAAGGGAAAACATTATTAACTATAAAAAAAAATGTTATTAATCCAATTAATCTTTTTGATGATGCATGTTGTAAAATTGCTGACATAAATGGTGAAAAAATCATTAAACCTAAATAACAAGTAACATACCAATATTGACCAGTTAATACAGGAAATAATTGTCCTTGTGTATGTCTCCAATCAATATTTGGTAATAAAATTGTTATCATTAAAAATAAAATTATCCAAGTAGTTGTCCAAGTTCTAAACCATACTCTAATCATTGATTTTAATCCAGCAGATTTTTTATTTAAAAAAAATCCAGAAATCATAATAAAAATATATACACCACATTTACCATGACTTGCAAAGAATACTAATAATAAATGTTGAAATGTTGTAAAATATCTTTGATCAACTGGTAATAATTCTCCTGTATTTTTATCATATTTTTGATCACGACCAGGAAATGGCCAATGAGTTTGTTTAGCAAAATGATGTCCTACAATCATTAACATTGCAAATATTCTTAATAATTCATAATTAGTATTTCTTGGTTTCCTTTTAGTGGTATTAGTTGATTGTGGTGGTGGTGGTGATGATGGTGATGGTAAGGTATTACTATTGACTGTCATGATTGTTTATTGATTTAATGTTTGGTACATTAATTGATAGTTCTAAAAGAATTGTAATAAAAAAAAAAAAAAAGAGGAGAAAAGATTTAAACGAAAAACATTTAGAAGAAAAAATTTTCTATCTATTTTCTATTTCCAAGTAAGAAGCTATTTCCTGGCGAATTTACACGTTTTGAATTGATAAAATTAGCAGTGTGATTATAATTAAAGTTTTTTTTTTTTTTTTTTCCCTTGATCCTTTTTAAATTCTCATAAAATAGTTACACTATGAACATTCTTTTCTCAGTTCGATACTAAGAGCTCTTACCATCATATTATTAGAAAATGGCAAGAATTTATAATAATTATACCAGAAATTATTATAAAAGCGTTCTATGAATATTATTTCTGTAAATTTTGCAAATAGTACAATAGTATATTTATCATAAATAGCGAAAAAAAAATATATAGCAAGTATTGAGAAATAAAAATGTTTTTTCACTTTTATCAGTTCGAAATTAAAAAATTTTATAATTAGTTATACTGGTATCAGGTAAACCCCAGTTTGAAGAATAGTTTTTTTTATTTTCTTCTGAGTTCGGAGAATCAGTATGTCTTGCTACAATAGAGTTCGCCCTTCTATCATAATTCTAATAAAAATATGCAAAATAATTTCTTAAGACAATTCAAATTCGAGTTAGACACAGGTGGTACAACTAATTATATTAATGTTCTATATATACTGTGTTTTAGTATTTTTTCTGTCAAAATTAGTATTGAAAGACTATAACACTCAACGTTCACTTCATAATGAAGAATAGGCTATGCTATTAAACAATTGATTAATAATACCCTCTGATGACCGATACGAGTACGAACTTGTCAAGTATAATAGGTAAACTGACAGAATCTGTTTTTTATTCCTTATTAAACTAAGCTATTATTTGTCAGAAATTGTGGGAAAACCTTGAATTAATATATGAGGCCCTTAATTATTTCAGGAGTTAATTAATAGATCTAAAAACACTTTTTTCTATTAAGACACAGTCTAATCTGTATATTTTTAACTATAAATCTGAGTTAATTACCATTTTTTACTTGCCTTGTTTGAACTACAAATCTTAAATATAAAAATGCTCGCTTTCATTCTCTATAGGTCTCAAAGCTACTAATTAAGGCATAAGAATCTCCTTTTAGTCTTTCCAGCCTAACTATGGCTAACTTCAAACTAACTAAGCTATAACTATAGATTATAAAGATAAGTTTGGAAAAATAAAACTCTTTTAGTCAGTTTTTCTTTTGGATAAATATTTGGAATTATTGATAATATAATGAGAACTGTAGTCATGTAAATTAAAATTGAAAGTTTTTTTATGCTATTTTATAATCATGGCATAAGTTATATATACATCAATTCTCAATAGTCATGAAACTTAATTGGCTTGGTGAACTAAATGAAATTCATAAACTTAAGCAATTAAACTCATTTATAAACTGTAATTAAAAAGTTAAAATTCTATAATTAGGGGTGAGTTAATATTATAATCCGTGAACTGAACTGGCTCACTAATTTAGCTTAAATAAAATTTTGTTTATTCTAAGTATTGGTATAACCTGAGATTCGAATAAAATTGTAATATGGTTACTTAGATATATATCTATCACAATTCTCTCATTTTGAAATTATATAATGGATAGAGACATATTATATTATTCAAATGAGCGACTTAAGACTTTTAAATATATATAATTTTTTGGATTTATACCATGGATAATTTCTTTAAAATACCTCAATATCTCGTTATACGCATTGGTAGAACGTGACTGTAACTAATGCAGGAAATCAAGACCCCAGGTTACAATTATCTTCACACATAATCAATTTATGAGCAATTGTAAGTAGCATGCTGCAATCTAGAATCTCAGTGGTATTTTAGAAGGATACACCAGGTAGCATGTAACTTGTACAATTGTACTGTAATAGTATACAAGATGGTTCTGATCTGTTTCAATCTTCAATTATGAGTTGTTTTATTTTTTTTTTGTCTTTTATCCAAAAGGTACCGTACACTTGGTTTTAGATCCATATGTAAAGACCTAGATAGGCGATTTTTTTAATTGAATAGAAGCTTCAATTGCTCCCCAGGTTGTATACTGCTGCAGTTTTGGTACATTTGAGGGACCAAAATTCCTTTCAATACCAGTGTATTTGCTCTGACTGATATATTAGACTGAACTATTCTTCAGAAATTTGATTTGTTATCTAAATTCCTTCCAATACCTGTATATGATCTGGCTGATATATTATTAGACTAAATTATTCTTCAAAAAGTTGATCTGTTATTGATATTTCTAATTATACATTGAAGATTGATGTAACATAATACTAAATAGATAAACGAAAAAGGAATTTATTCCTATTGTGGCGCCTTGAACAAGTTATAAATACACAACACAGTTAAAAGCAGGATTCATATTTTAGATGACCTATGTTCTATTATAAGTAGATACTCAAAGTATACCTGAGGCAAGCTTGGCTTTTTTTGAGTTGTTTTAAATTTACAGAGTCTGCATGCAAGCGATGGAATTCCAAAATACGAATGCGAGACTTACTGGTACCTATAGATATACCACGTACAGTATATATAATATGTCTGGCCAGAAAAAGAATTATTTTCATTCCTACCAATTATAATAATAATTTAATATCTCTAAGTTTAAAAAATATTTTAAAAAAGTCGAGATCTCATATCATCATCAATACTGAGTACGGCCAATGAATACAGTCATCACAGGTACCAGCCCACCTGGGGTATTCACTACTACTTAGTCACTATAATATAATACTTTAAGAGGTATTGAGCTAAATTAATATTTATGAACAGTTGACAATTAAACGAAGTTTTTATTTTAGCTTCTGCTTAAGAAAAGATTAAAGCACGAGCTTTGAAATTATAAATGTTATATAATTAGTTGTAACTTGATCTTAGAAAAATTAACAATTTTAAGGTGGAAAGGTTACTGTAGTCAAAAAATAAGTTTTGTGTGATATCTGAATCTTCATGAAACTCATCACTGCACTAAAACATACATGCAGGGATTACTATACACTTTTACATTGCAACATACAATACATTGTACATATAGGCTCCTATCAAAAGATATACGGTGGAATCACCACTTATGAAAAGACCTACACCTATGAAAAAAAATTTAAGAAACTAAGCAGAGCATGAATTTCCATTTTCGTTAATTTCGAGCTTGGTTTCTTTTTTTTCATAGGTAGGTATTTTCATAAGTGGTGATTCCACAGTGTATGGATACTATATATTAGTACTTAATCTAATAATTTGAACAGTGTGTATCAAATTTAAATAGTGAAGTGTATATGCCAATGGTAACAACTCATTTCGAATTTACTTTGTATCTGATCATCTCCGGTACCAGTGTTATCTATCGATAAAAACTTAAATTTAAAGCGACGTTGTACGTCAAGCTGTCAAACAAAAAGTTTATGGAGAAAACCATAATATATATTTTGGAACATCTATAGGTTTTAGTTTTCACCTGCAAGGAAGAATTTTTTTTCTTTTTTTGGAAAAAAAAAACTTTAAATATATACCTCAGGAGGTGAGATATATCAATCTGTGGTGTGCACTATAGTTTTTCTTTTTGCATCTAAGTAGTATCAAACTGCAATAATTATCAATTTTATAATCTCTCAATTGATAGATAAGAGTCTTTTTAAAAGAAATCTGGAGGACATCTGAAGAGGAAAATATTTTTATTTAAATATTATTTTTGTTGAAAAGAGTGAGAACTAACATTAGCTATAGGGTATATTGAAAGGCATATGCTATAAACATGGATGGTGTCAAAACTGCTAAAGTTTGAAATCCAGGATGTTACGTATCAATGGAATCCTACAGCTACGAAATTTAAAATTACACCTGAAATCGCGTTAGACATGATAATTTGACATCCATCGAGTCAATTCAATACCGGTTTGACATCTATCACCGATATTCGATGAGCATCTCGCTGTGTGTCAATTAATGTTGGCATTTAACGGCTTCGTTTTAGATTATATATATATAATACAGTATGGGCTGACTTGGAGAATTTTTCAGGTATTACATTGTATCGTTGCCTCAGAATCAATTTATAACATACCTGTGTAAATTTAAATTTTTTCGACTTCTAGAATTCTTATACCAGTGGTAGGTACCATTTTAAGATTTTTGATTGACTGATATATAATTAGTGCAAGCTCAGCCTCAATGGTACTTTGTACGTATCTTCTTTTTTTTTTTTTTATCTCTTTTTCATTTCGTCGTCATTGTTATTCGCTTTAATTTAATAATCATATATATACTGCTTTAGAATGTTATATACTTTTTTGATATTTGAATAGCTACCTATATATGTCTCATTATAAAGACGCGGCACAGGAGAAGTTGTTGTTGTTGTGAAGGTTTTGGTATAAAAAAAAAAATCACTAAATTTCCTTTAAATTTGTTTATCTTTTTTATGTTGACCTTCGGTATCCAGATACATATACTGTATACCAGTTTAAATTGTAATTGTTTATGTACAAGGCTCCGCCGTATACCATGGTATTAAACATATATACAGTGTATATACAATTTTAGGGACAATTGTCCTAGAGTGTATATATTATATATACACGAAAATTATCCTTGCTTTTACACCATAGGTATCCAACAGCTCCATGATAATAATGATTCAATTAGTCTCGCTAAGTTATATTAGTTTCTTTGTACAATACGTGTTTAAACATCATGGACTGTTGTTGGTATAAATTTTAAACAGTACCAGGTAGCATGCTATGCTGTTCAAGCTGCTTCAAACCAGCCACAGTACTCACGATTCAGCTTCCCCGCCGGCGCAAGCCAGCCCTCTAAAAATCGCGATTGTGCTAAAAAAAAGCCTTATAGTGTCTACAAATATTTTTCTTTCTTTCTTTTTGACAACCACTTTTTTTAATTCTTTACAATCCATCAACATTAACTACAATAAAATATCAAAGAACACCAATAATGTTATGATACCCAAAAGCCTAAGATTTTAAACAAGAGATACCCCAAGTACCGCGTTCATGCATGCAGTATCACGCATTATCAAAAACAACAGTTTTTTTTCTGTGGTGACTTAGGCAACGACAATTTTTTTTTAAACCATTACAGTAGACAACAACCAAAAAATTCAATCAAATCATACGACAAAAAAGATATGGTCGATGGCGGGTTCGAACCGCCGATCCTCGCGTTATCACTGTACAATTCTTTTCGAATTGTGCGAAGAGTTGTTATTAGCACGATGCCTTAACCAACTGGGCCAATCGACCAGATGCTTGTTACGAACGCTTGAATGCTGTCGCCATATTAAAATTGAATTTTGAGATTTTAAATTAGGTTTTTTTGGGATTTTTTTGGGAAGGATGGTTTTTTTTGGTTCTGTCAATGATCATGTTAGATAGGTGTCATAATTTTTTAGAGGATCCAGGTGTTTTTTGGGTTGAAATTTGTTAGAAATAGATAGTTAATTGATTAATTGTAGCATGAATGAGAAAATATGTGAAATCATTAGATCGGAGCCGACCCTATTTTCGTTTGAGCTTTATTATTTACATCTAATCTGATTTAAAATACTACTACCTATTTCATCATAATTGATATGAATTTGTATAATATAATTATGTATACTACTACTAACATTGAGATTTATTTTTAATTTTAAAATATTTCGGAATTTTTTTTGGTGGTGTGCGGCTCACATTTTGATCTGAGACATTCGGTAACTTCGATCTAATCTCAATTTTTGATCTAGATCTATAGCTATAGATCTCTGAATTATTACTGACTCGCCCACGTAAATTTCGAATCGAGTACATACACAATGTGTATTATTCAATGAATTCAGTAAACAAATAACTTCTGGTCACTTGACCAGGGCCTTTAAGTTTAACGAAATCCCAATCAAAATTTTATCAACAACTTTTAAACTCCATTTTAAAAGATCTTGTTGGCACTAATAACAGCGTTATTTCAAAATACTAGCCTAGATCAATTATTAATTAAATTTACACGATCGGTAACGCTAGAATGCTAGATCTAACTGGGCTTAAAGCTACCTTAGCTAGAGTAAAAAATGAACAACAAAAGATTGACAGGGTTTGTTATACCAACCATGAATAAATTTATTTTTTTTCAAACCCTTGACATGCTAGATACGGTGTGTTATAATTTATACCAACTATAACTTGCCACTGACACACCTTGAAAGTTATACATGTATTGAAACAAATTTTGAAAAATTTACAAATTCATCGCGATCGTTCTCAATAAAATTTTCCAACCAATCATTAAAATGGGTTTTGATTACTGTATACGTTTTTCGGCTAAAAAAATTTACTCGATCATGAGATTATTACAATATTTGACCGCGATCTTTACTGTATAACTATACTAGCCCTTAAAAATTAAATAAATATTAAATATTGATGAATTTGGGATATTATAAAAGCCCATAAAAATCCTGTTATTTATCCCTCTTTTTTTATTTCGGTTTCTTTTTTTTTTTTTATTCTCATCATCAAAATACTCAAATATTATTTTATAACTAATAATAAAAATGGCTGAAGAAGATACTAAAAAAGTTACTGAAGAACAACAAACACAACAAGTTCAACCATCTACTGCTGGTGATACTTCAGAAGCTGCTGCTGCTGAACAAACAACTGGTGAACAACAAGAACAAAAAGATGGTGAAGAATCAAAAAAATCTATTATTGATAAAGTTAAATCATGGGTTGGAATGTCAAAATAAATTTATATATGTTTTTTAAAGTTTATTTATTTGCACTCCACAACTTAAGAATATTCTTGTAATGAGATTTATTTTGTAATATTATATATGAAATTTAAATATATATATATTTTTTTTTTAACAATTTAAAAATATTGTATCATTGTTAAATATTGTCTAATGTGACAGTGGTTGCTAAAACTAGTTCATACTTGAATTACACAAGAATAGTATTTAGCTATATGTATGGCTAATTACTGTATTTTTCAAGTATAAATTTAATTTCTAAGTGGACTAGACAATTTAAACTAGTTTTAAGCTTCGGCAACTAGCCTCGATTGGTATTCGAATGGGCTCTATCGGCATAACACTAGATAGATTAATGCTAAAATTTGCTCATAAAATTATGCTATAGTTATGAACTGATAGGTGCCTGAGGTATAATCATGATATACATACATATATGTTTCGCCAATTTACTAGATAATATTATATGATCTCGATCGAGCTTTATATACCACAGTTTGAAGCTAATAGCAATATATGATTGAACATTGATATATTACCTGATGCTGAAGATAATGTATCTAATATAGTATAGATTGTATATACTAGAGCGCGTGTATTGATATTGGCTGCACATGTATATATGTAAATTTGAGATATTGGCCAGTCCATGCATAGCCATAGGTTAGATATATATACTATGGTATAATTGCTGCTATTTATATATAGACAAATAATAGTATCCGGATTTACAGTACTCGACGTCTCCAGAAAACTTCTAGATCTATACATCGTTTTATTTATTATACTATATCTACTTGTACCCGTGGTAATTTTTTATACCTGGTAATAATGGTATCCAGATAATTTAAAAAAAAATCCACAGTTCTGGGGATCAAATCATTGTTACAATTATCAGATCCTGAACAAAGCACCAGTGCCTGAACTACTTGTGTTAACAATAGTCATATGAAAATCATTATATAATAGAGGGCTGTCTTGGGAACATTGTTCCAAGATCTCGAAAAGCTTAAAATTTACAACCATATAGAGCAATATTGTAACGACTATATCTGTAAGCTATAGCCTTTAAGCTGTGAAATTTATCGAAATAATCCTAGTGTTGAATAGAGTTAATATATACTGTGTATATGCGATTCGAACATCTAGTATAGATTTACTTGGTTTATATTATATTGATCTATAATACTGAAATTATCTTCAGTGCGATGTTGTCAATCTAAAAAAGTTATCAGCGTATTGTGTTAATACATACCTATCATTGCCCATAATATAGTTAACTAATCCAGCGGATACTGGTATTTTATATAATTTAAGTAGAATTCAAGATATAAGCTTAAATCACAGGTTTATTCATTATAGACTATAGTGTACTTCAATTTTTTTTCTGGTACAGAGTGTAGTTATAGACCTGACCCATCTTATATTTTTTTTGCTTTCAGGAACCGAGCATCACGTGTAAAAAAATGTTTTAGCCCCTTAATTTTTTTTTTTTTTAATTTTTTAGATAGTGCTTTACAATAAACCAGGTAGGTTTTGAGGAGTGAAGCTATAGATATTTGTACATTATTATAACATGGTACTAAGTTTGATGTCAGTATCATATACATATATTACTAAGGATATACATTGTATATTAAAATGACGAGAAATCATCATATTATATGCAACTTGCTTGAAATATACTGTAGAAGGATACTTTTGAAAGGATGTCAATTTTCTATAAATACAGTATATTGAAAGAATTCAAAGGGGGGTATTTTATCAACCACCCAACAGAACGTTACAGGCTCTGGATAGAATTTTTTCGATGAGAACGAACGTTACTACCAGGGCACCAGCTGTACGAGGTCCCCAATATTTCAGATTTCAGTGATACAAGAAAAACTTAACTTTAACTTTAATTCTTAAGTCCTGTATGATATTGACAAGTTTTGCAATGATGGCCAAGAAAGATTGATATACGATTAATTGAGGGCTGTGTAATGATATTCTCTGTTACTGATACATAATAATTTTTGCTCATCAGTTATTTACCCAATGAGGGCCAAACTTGGGGTATTTACATCATTAATGGTAGATTGTTGCTCAGTTGTTATCACCACTGGTTGTGGATCGTGTCAGTTTTAAAGTCAAAAGGGCCTATGAGGACCTGGATATAGCTATAGGATCTATGTATCAATACATACTACACCGTATAACATTGGATGTAATAAAAATTTCTCCTGCTTAAAAAATCAGGGCATGAATTTAAGGATTTACAATGATTCCTGATCCTGATGTAAACCAGATAAAACATCAGTACATGTCTTATATCGGCAACGCTCAAAAAATGGCGCCCAGCAGCCTACCAGTACCAGGTAGCCAGTTAAATTTGTCAAACTATGCCACATTAAATTATATATGCATAATAATCAATCATAATTAATAAATTTACTGCAGGTTTAAATTTCTTCTCCGCGAATTTCACCATAATCGGATGCAATAATTTTTTTTTTTTGAATAAGTCTCAGATTACCAGGTACTCCTCCAAAAAATTTTCCATCATCTATTAAACCTGTTTTTACATGTATACAGTATCAGATATCGGTACCTTGCACTAAATTGTAGATACTACTGTAGCATATACCTATAGTATACTAACATAGATGGCTGAAAAAAAAGCCTTTTGGCCATATCTAGTATATATATTGGCTTCATAACGGAATTATAGTCTAAATTAATCTGCTTCAGAAAATTTTTCAATTAAAAATCAAGATTTAAGGTGTGAAATAAACTTTTATCAAGGTTATCCTTAGATGCTGTTTATGTTTTAGCACTGTAATATAATTTTTTTTTTTTTTTTTGCGTGGTCATCAGCTTAGAGTAATGATGGTCCAAATTTAAATTTTAATTTACAGGATCGACAGGGCACCAAATAAATAATCCCTAACAACTTAGAGATTAATCTACCAACCACTCAGGTACATATTTAACCTGGTCTACCTAGATATTTACTGTTATACATTTAGATAATAGTTAAACAATTAACATATATATATATATAGACCCAGGATAATTATAACTGTTGTATGTACTTGAACTAAAAGTGGTGAAATAAAAATTCAATGAATAAATAAAATTTATTATAAAATATATATAATAGAAAGATGTGAAATAAAAAAAAAAAAGAAGTTTACAAATAGAATTAAATTTACAGTAAAAACATTTCAATCCTTCTTTTGTTTAAAATAGCAAAAAACAAAAAACAATAGGAAAAGTATAATAAACTTATGCAATTTCTCGTTGTCTCATGACAACTGGATCTTCTTCAACTGATTCTTCTAAACCTAACATATCACCCAATATTTTCCCAGTAGATCTTATAAAATTACCCAAATGTAAGATTACCCATGGTTCAACTAAAGTAAAAATAAATTGTCGTAAATATTCAGCAAGACTTAAAGCGAAAAATAATGACATTGGACCAACAATTATCATCAAATAAAAATAATCAGATGTATAATATCGATTTAATTTTAAAATATGATTCCATAAATATGGTCTTAATAATAAATTTTCATGTGCAATATAAACACCAAAAGTTAATCCACCTAATAAATTAATTTTTTTAGATTGTGGTATTTCTAATTTTCTAAAAAATAAAAATGTTGTAATTGCAATTGCTAATGCCAATGGAGCATAATCTGATGCCATTAATAACAAATTATCACAATTTCCTCTACCATTTTTTGCAACAAAATAGGTTTCCCAATTATGGAAATACCATAATGTATACATATCAATAATATTCAAACTAATGGCTAATCCTAACCAAACCCAAGCACTAACTTTCGATAAAACTTTTGGATATGATCTAAAATATGCTCCTAATAAATATAATCCATATAATAAAGTAACTCGACAATATAAATATGAATGTGCAGTATGTAACATTGGAATATATCTTGTTATTGTAGTAGATCCAACCATTAATGCAATAAGACCTGCTAGTTTTCTTTGTGATAAATGTTTGACAGTTACTGCAAACATTGGTGACATGAGCATTACCATAAAGTAAGATGTAACATACCAATATTGACCAGTTGCAATTGGGAATGCTTGTTTAATAAAATCAACATACCAAATTGGTCTAATCCAAAAATACATAACCGCCAAAATCCCCCAACACCATGTAACAACTCTAAACCAAATTCTTAATATACCATTTAATGAAACTGATTTTGTATTTGCAAAATATCCACTCATCATAATAAAAATATGAACTCCAGTTTTACCAATACATCCAAAATAAACAAGTAATAAATGTCTTGCTGTTATATAATATCTTTTATCATCTGGTAATACTTTACCATCAGGACCTTTAATTTTTGTATTTCCAAAATTCCATCTTGTTTGTCTACAACAATGATGATATAAAATCATTATCATTGCAACAATCCGAAGTAATTCAAAATTTGAATTTCTACTTGCCATTTTGATTGTTTCTAATGTTTTTTTGTTG